>PVKE010027743.1:0-21397 GCA_004027555.1 Craseonycteris thonglongyai | reverse complement strand
CCAATAATTTCATTTTTGACTGGGGTTGCAGTATGGCTGGCACAGCACTGTTAAATTGATCCTGTCTCTATTTTGAATTCTGATATTTTATTCATCATGGTTTCTTACATTCATTTTTATTCATAAATATTGCATTAAAATATTATGTTGATTACTCTTTAAATTGAAGTGAGTATCTTACTTCAGTCCCAACTCTATGTGCAATTGTTCTCTGCACAGTAGAAAAATCTGCCCAAGCATCAATTCATGCTGTTCTTCTACTCTGCTCTATGGAAGACCTGAGAGGTCAAGACATTCCTCAGGGGAGAGAAACAGAAACTCAGTGAGTGATTCCCAAGGTTGTAGGGGCTGGGAAACAGAATTTCGGAGTCAGTTTCTGGCTCTCTATGGGAAGTACAGGGATGTAATAAGGCTCCAAGGATGGCCTACTCCTAAACCCTCTTGGGCACACATTAGATCAGACTTGACTCAAGGACAAAACAAACATAAAGAAACCAAGTTTCACTAAAGTAGAGACCAAGCATTAACAGCCTAGATACCAACCAAGTGAGTATAACTCATCAACTATTGATAATAAATGAGTACCAACCAAAACAGAACAGAGAACTATGGGTTAGGAAGAAAGGTGGGTCTTCCAAATAATCAGTCTTAGAGGCCTCAACAAAGGGTTTAAGGAAGAGGCTGCTGGGTCAGTGCAGAACAGCTAGAAGCCTAGGGAAAATATCTGAAGCTTAATTAGGAAAGCACATAACTTAGTCAGGAGCCAGTACACGGCACCACGAGAAACCAAGATGTCACAGGGTGGCACCACGAGAAACCAAGATGTCACAGGGTTCTAAGAGATTTATGTCAAACAAGGAACAGAGGATCCCATCCAACCTGGAATTAGAGGATAATTCTACCCAAGTATGCAGTACTACTGGCAAGGCTGTACCTCAAATAAACATGAGGAGAGGGAAAAGAATGAGAACTGAGTATTCCCTAAGCTATACCAACAAGCAGTCTGAGTTACGCAGTCAGCTGATAGAAATGTCAGCTGGCCTGTGTCTGGAAAGCTACGTGGAAATATGTATAAAAAGCCCAAAAGATCTTAGACTCAAAAATTTCATTTCTGGAAATCTATCTTAAGACAATATACCAAAATATTCACAAAATACACACAAAAATGCTCAAGACAAAAAAAAAAATTGTGTGTGTAAGTATAAAAATGAAAATTACTTAAATATCCAATAAGAAAAGATTTGGATTTAATTCAATCCCCATCAAAATTCCAATGGCATTTTTAAAATAAATAAAACAATCATCAGGTTTGTATGAAACCACAAAAGACCCTGAATAGCCAAAACAATCCTGAGAGAAAAAGAACAAAGCCAAAGGTATCACATTCCCTGACTTCAAATTATACTACAAAGTTACAATAATTAAAACAGCATGGTATTGGCAGACGAAGAGACACACAGACCATTGAAACAGAACTGATAGCCGCAATAAACCCTCATATATGTGGGCAAATAATTTTTGACAATGGAGCCAAAAGAGAAAAGAAAGCCTCTCCAATGAGTGGTGCTGGGAAAATTGGAAAGCCACATGCAAAAGAATGAAACTAGACTGCTATTTGTCACCATACACAGAATTTAACTCCACATAAATCAAAGACCTAACTATAAGACCTGAAACAATATAGAAGAAAATATAGGTACTAAACTTATGAACCTTGGTCTTAGAGAGGATTTAATGAATTTGACACCAAAGGCAAGGGAAGTAAAACCAAAAATAAATGAATGGGACTACATCAAAATCAAAGGATTCTGCACAGCAAAAGAAACCATCAACAAAACAAACAGGCAGCCAACCAAATGGGAGAAGACAAGTACAAACAATCCCTCCGATAAAGGGCTAATATCCAAAATATATAAAGAATTCATACAACTCAACAACAGATACAATCCAATTAAAAAATGGGCAAGAGGGGGATGCTGGGATGTCTCAGTGGATTGAGCACTAGATTAGAAGCCCAGGGGTCTAAGAATCAAATCCCAGCCCCAGCCCATGTGGACCCATATGCTGAACTGAGGTGTGCCCCCAGTTCGGTTCTCATTGGGGCAAGCTCCATGTGGGAGGCCCCCAGCCCAGTTCCTGCCCTGAACAGTCCTGTGCCCACTTGTGGAATGAAACTATGTAGAAAACCAATGATGTGTAACTATGGAGACTGCTCTGGGCCCTCCCCCTTCTCTCTCTGCCTCTCTCTGTCTCTCTGTTAAAAACAATAAATATAAATCTTAAAAAAAAAATAAATTGAGCAGAAGACATGAACAGACACTTCTTCCAAAAGACACATAAACAGCCAACAGATACACGAAAAGATGCTCAACTTCACTATTAGGGAAAACAAATTAAAACCACAATGAGATACCACCTCACTCTTGTTAGAATGACTATTATCAACAAGACAAGTAGTAGTAACAAGTGTTGAAGAGGTTGTAGAGAAAAATAAATCTTCATACACTGCTGGGAGAAATGTAAATTGATATAACCACTATGGAAAACAGTGTGGAGATTCCTCAAAAAATTAAGAATAGAATTACCATACCCAGCAATCTTTCTTCTGGGTACCTACCCCAAAAACCTGAAAACAATTAAGATATATGTATCCAAGGAAGCTGGGATGGCTCAGTGGGTTAAGCATTAGCTTTGTAGCCCTGGGGACCGAGGATCAAATCCTGGCCCCAGCCCGTAAAGACCCATATGCTGAACTGGGGTGTGCTTCCAATGCGAGAAGCCCCCCAGTTCAGTTCTCACCCCCCAGTTCGGCTCCTGGCTCATGGGAGCGAGCCCAGTTCCAGCCCTTTGTGGTTCCCTACCAACCTGTGTAGAACAAAACCATGTTGAAAACTGATGATATACAACTATGGAGACTGCTCTGGACCCTCCCCCTTCTCTCTGCTTCTCTCTGTCTCTGTCAAAAACAATACAAAAAGTCTTAAAAAAAGAATATTATGTAGCAATTAGTTAACATTTTTTTATGTTAAAATGCAAAAATAAATATAATATAAGAACAAACTACAAAGCTCTAAATTTATTAAGAACAAAACGATGTAAAAATGCATATGGTAGTAAAACAACTAGAAGAAAATATAACAAAATGCTGTAACTGAAACAATCAAAAATTTTTTCTGGGGAAGCTGGGATGGCTCAGTGGGTTAGGCGCTCGCTTTGAAGCCTCGGGGCCCAAGGATCAAATCCCAGCCCCGGCCCGTGAGGACCCATATGCTGAACTGGGGAGTGCCTTCAGTTCAGTTCTTGCCAGGGTGAGACCCCGGCCCAGCTCCTGCCCTGTGCAGCCCCACTCCCACCTGTGGAATAAAACTATGTGGAAAAACCAATGATGTGCAACTATGGAGACTGTTCTGGGCCCTCCCCCTTCTCTCTGTCTCTGTCTCTGTATCTCTCTCTCTGTGAAAAACTATAAAAATAAATCATTAAAAAAAAAATTTTTTTTCTAAAACTTAGTTTACCTGTGGCTGATGGGATTATAAAGGATTATTTTCTTCCTTTTCTCTATTTTCCAAATATTCTATAATGACCCTATATTATCTTTCTTAAATAAAAACAAAACAAAACAAAACCCTTTTTTAGTTGTTAGTTTTCAAGTAAAAACTTGCCCTCCAAACCTGGAAGGCGTGTTAAGAAAGTCCCAAAAAGGACTAGGAGCACCCCAATATAACCTATGTGCTGAATTAAATGCAGAGAAAATGTCCTCTGCCTTTTGGTGTAAAACAGGGCTAGGGACTAGCATGAGGGCAGTGAGGTACTTGCCTAAGGCACAAAATTTAAGGGAAGTCCAAAAACTCAGTAATGAAGATTAACAACATTTTAAGATATTGTAAATTAAAATTAATGAAAAAAAAAATCCATGACGACAAATTCCAAATTTTTAAATAAAGTCAAGATAATTATTGATTTCTTTCCTTTGCCATCTGGCTGGGCATAGCACTGCTACTGATCCTGTCTTTATTTAAAATTCTGATACTTTGTTCCTTGTAGTTTTTGTATGACTTTGTTTCTATGCTTACTGTAATCCTGAAGCTAATTTTCTGGAAAATTCTTCCACCCCTGCAATCATGGTCAGGACAGTGAGGTGGACCAATGCTTGTCTGGGGCTGATGGCTGTACTAAGCAGGGACAACGGAAGAATGATGATGGCCTACAGAGGGAGCAATCTAGTCTAGAGAGCCCCCATGTACTCTCTCTCCCAGGCTCCCTCATACCACAACTCTAGCCCAACCTCTCTCTCCAGTGACTTGCTGAGCTTAAAAAAGAAAATATTTAGGGATGTCAGGAGAGCTCAGTGGTTGAGCACTTGCCTTGCAATCACGAGGTCTGGGATTTGATTCCTGGCCCCAGCCTGGTCAGAACCATATACTGAACTGCGGTGCAACTGGTAACCACTGGGCTCAACAGCAAAGGTTCTTGCCTCCTACGCAGAAGGACCCTGGTTTGGTTCCCACCCCTCACAGCTCCACATCCACCTGCGTGGAATGAAACCATGTCACAACTAATGATGTACAACTTATGGAGACTGCTCTGCCCTACCCCCCTTTCTCTCTCACCTTCTCTCAAACAACAAAAATAAATAAATAAATCTTTAAAAAGGAAATATTCTTTCCATTCAGAAAATATACAATAACTGAGCACAAAACTAATGCACAAAAGAGCATTAGTTCTTAACAGGAGACCATTTTTAAATATTTACATGTTAAAAATTATGCTTGAGTTTAATGATGGTATAAACACAAAGCACACATAAATATTCAAAAAGAAAATGAATTAAAGTGAATTAAAATAATTAGCTCAATTAACCATGCTTATGAGAAGTTTATCAAGGCCTGGGTCAGTCTACCTGCGAACAGGCATAGGCACATATGCCTAGAAAAAATTTCTCTTAGAGCTCAAGTGCTCAAGTCCATGATCACAGAGGAAATGCCACCTGGGACAGCAGTCTGAAAACAATTGTTCTGGTAATAACACAAATATAACCTGAGTATACGAGTAAGGAGAAAGAAGCATATTTCACAATATAACACTCCCTGGCATTAAAGCCACGTGGCCTATTCTCAATCAGACCTTCATATCTTCCAGCTACTTTATGGAACATCTGTTTAGGGCACATCCAAAAATAGCACTATTGAGATTCAGCTCTACGCCAAGCACTTTCACATGCATCATTTAATTGCATCCTCATGACAATCCTGTGAGGCAAGTACTATTATATCCATCTACTCAATGGGGAACCACAGGTTTGCTCTGTAAGCAGCAGAACCCCAATTACCTGAACATGTGCCCAGTGCCCTGGATCTGTGCCTGGCAGGCTCATTTCCTAAAGACCACCTACAAAACATGCTGCCAAAGGCTCCTCTAACATAGTCCACTGTGATCATCTCATGAAATTACCAATCTTCCATTCAGAGACTCAAGTCCCATTTTACCAATAAGTAAAGTAAGACACAGCAAAGCAAAGAATTCACTGAACTGCTCATTATCTGACCTCCGGTACCACGTACTTAAGAGTTGGCCACTGTGCTGTCCTGGGGAACCAGGCTGTTGTGTAGAATTTACTCCCCCACTGTGAGGAGAAAATGGTGCCCTCACACTCTTATCAGGTTCCATTCTAGGCAAAAACCCCATGACAAGGAGAGCTGAGTAACAATACAGGAGAGTGCCAGGTAACCACTAGTGCGTCAGCTTTCAGCATATCTTCTACCTTCCAGCACAGTGGAGATCAGTTCCTAGACCTGCCAGCAGAACTAGACTGTGGGAGGGATTTCAGCTACAGGGTTTCAGTTACATTCATTCCTTCCTTTCTGGCCCTAAACCCCTCTTCTCTTGTCCTTTGTATTCATCCTAACAGTAGGGGGCAGGGTGCAATCTATACTGTACCAAAGGAAAGGAGCCAGGTGCTGGCAAGAACCCTCTCCATATCCCTAGCACATTAATTTCCTCAGGAGGCATGCGGGACCCAGACCAAGCAGCAGTGGGGACTAGCCATTAGATGGGGGCTAGCAATTTAGGTCGGGGGAGGCAGCGAGGATGATGGTATTCTTATTCCTAAATATGAGTTCTTTGTACCATCCTTGTATCTCTTTCACTTCATCTTCAAGCACTCTGGGAATTTAGGCTCTGGGGCAATGTGGTCTCAGTTGGAGGGGAAGGCCTATGTTGGGAAGGAGTAGAACTCAATGTACTTCCCTCCCACTCCTAGGGCTATAAAGTAGAACATGGGGCCTTTACCTTTCAACCTTCAAGCAGTAATTAAATAAGGCAAGTCGAGGGTTTTGGATGAAGTGAAAAACAGTTCGCATTAGACAAAATCATACCATACAAACATCCAAGCAAGGACTATGTTAGTAAGAATATGTGATGGGTTGTGGGAACCGTTTTCAGTGAAATTTTGAACAGAAAGATGCCATTAGGCTTTTCTCTGAATGCTGAATGTTAAGAGATGCTGACTATTCTGAGCCTGCTTCACTGCAATTAGTGATTCAATCCTAAGAAACCGGAGTCCAATGCTGAGCACATCTACAACCTGGCTCAGACAAGAGTTCAAATGCAATGAGATCCTGTTCCCAGGTGCACTACCTTCCCTCCAGCTCCCACTGATCTATACAGAACAGCTATCCGCTTTTGTTTCTAAAATTATTCTCAGGATTAAAAGCATCATTTAAAAAAATCTCAACACTAAAAGGGAACTCAACTCCTCCCTGTTTACCACACCTACCAACAGTTCTCAAGTCCTGAAAGGTCCAGAATCCACTCAAATTTTGCACCCCTCCCTCCTCTAAGATCCCTGTATTAACCCCTTCCTTGCCTGCATTCCTCCTCCTGTCTCTGCAGCCCATCACTACCCCTTTTAAAAACTTCACTCCAGAAATTATTCCTCCTCTCTTATATTTTCAATTGCTTCTCTACTGTCCTCTCACCAGTACTGAAACATGCTCCAAGACGCAGATCTTAAAAAGAAAAGAGGGAAAGCCGGGACGGCTCAGCGGGTTGAGCGCTCGCTTTGAGGCCCGAGGACCGAGGATCGAATCCCGGCTCCGGCCCAGGCAGGACCCACATGCTGAACTGGGGAGTTCCCACAGTTCGGTTCTCTAGCTGTCTCTGTCTCTGTCTCTCTTTCTCTCTGTCAAAAGTAAAATAAAAATAAATATGCATTGAAGATAAAATAATTACTCTATAAATATAAAAAGATATAAAAAAAAAGAAAGGATAAAACAAAAACCTCTTCTCCCCTTTCTTATTCCAACTAGCAACCAACCCTTTCCTCTCTTTCACAACCAGACATTTTTATTTTTTATTATTTTTAGAGATTTCTTTTATTGTTTGAAAGGAAGTGAGAGAAAGAGAGGAGAGGGCCCAGAGCAGTCTTCATAGTTGTACATCATTAGTTGTGACATGGTTTCATTCCAAACAGGTGGATGTGGGGCCACATGGGGCAGGAACTGAACGGGAAGGGGAGGGTGCTCCCACACTGGGGGGGGGGGGGGGGAGTACCCCTGCCGCTGTCCCATCTTGGAGGCTACAAGTTGAACCACAGTTCAGAACAAGGGTTTGTATGGGCTGGGGCTGGGACTGGAACTCAACCCTTGGATTTCACAGTTGCCAAGGCAAGGGCTCAACTGCTGAGCCATTCCAGCATCCCAAAACAGACATTTTCTCTACCTACCACCCAGTCATACAGAAGCCTCCTATAATCTGATTTCTGCCCTCTCCAAGGCCCTCTCAGTGGCTCAATCCAGTACACTACTTTTCAAATATTATCTCATGTGACAGTCATGCAGCACTGTTCACTGCAATCTGCAATCAAGCACTTTCCATTGTGCTTCCAAAGGAAAGGACATCTACATGCTCAGTGTTTCTCCTACATTTCTGTGTACTTCTTAATTTCCTTTGGAGTTCTTCATTCTCTTCCTGTTCCGTAAATCCTAATGTTTCTTTAAGATTCAGTCCTGTGTCATCTGTGTTTGCTCTATAAATGCTCTGTAGGCAAGTTCATCCATTAGGCAATTAAGCATCCTGGACGTATAGTTACATTCATAATATTGACAACTCTCCCCATAGGTCCAGACTCATATATTGGACTTTCTCAATTAACCTAATAGACATTTCCACTTGTAATTTTCATAGGCACTCCAAACTGAACATGTTTAAAACTGAAATCAAGCTCTCTGTGCTCCCCACACCTTCCAAGCTTCCTCCCCTGTGTTTCCCATTATCATGAATGTGACCATCTACCTCATTTCCTATCTTCAACAACCTGTTTACTCTTCCCATGCTCACTGCCATTGCCTCCTGGTTTTTCTCCTGGAACTACAATTTCTTAGTGCACTCCCCCAAATAGAAAGCTTTGGGGTTTCTGCCCAACTCAATGATTCACCTTCCTGTGGACATTCCCTTTCCCCACACTGGTCATGTCTGACTAAATAAAACCCTCATCCCATCCTTTTCAGAGTTGATGGGACCAGTAAGGAAATCTGGCCCAAGCTTGGGCCAATCAGATTCTCCCTCCCTGGAAAATAGAATTTGGTATAAGTCAGTGCAGGCAACTTAAACTGTAACAAGTGAAGTAAGAGCTATACAGTAACCATACTAAATCACAAGAATTAATGAGCAGAGAAATTCCACCTCCAGAGAGAAACAGACCAAAGAGCAGTAGCAGAAAACAAACAAATAAACTACAACAACAAACATATGAGAGACAGAGACTCCTAAGAGCCATCTTGTTCCTAACTCAGATCCTTCCAAGGGTCCGTAGCACTCCTGCTCCCAGGTTGCAAGACACACACACACACACACACACGCACGCACGCACACACACACACACACACACACACCCTCATCTTTTAAGTATTTTCCCTTTTGTATTTCAGCTGACTCAAGTAGGTAACTATTATGTTCCTATCAAAAATCTTGATTAATACATTTAGATCAACTCACTTCTCCTCACTGGGTTTCAGCTTCCCTACCTGTAAGACTGAACTAGATGAAGAGGCTACACTTTTTAGGCAGAGTCTGTGTTATTTCTACATTCAGTCTATGTGCAAAATGATGGTCACCACCTGCCAAAGAACAGACAAATGTATAGTTTAGGATAATGCTTTAGAATAATTAAGTTTTTAAAAGATGCTGAGTTTAAAAACAAATTAATAAAAAAATCTATTTTTAACTCAAAGAAAGTGTTTTATTCATGAAAATTTTTAATACATTTACCACACATGTACATTTTTAAATTACTTTCTTTTTAAAGTCCTCAATTAAAACATTTCTCTGAAATTTAGTAGATCTCATTTGGCACGTAGCAGATGGACCAGTTCATTTTCAAATTGGCCATTTCTGAACATATTTAGAGAATGTTTTTCACTATTCATTTTTACATTATAAAATAAAATAGATTCACTTTACAATACAACATTGAGTGTAGTGCGCTAAGTGTTTAAAAAAAACAAACACAAAACCTTTTTTCCTCTCAAAGGCGCTAGATAAATTAATAAGCCATTTATTAAGAATCCAACATACAAAGTACATATTACATATTATATCACTGATGAAGTACTTGGCAAATAGCTAAATGCTGATAAAGAGGCTGATTCAGTATGCCTGGGTAGAGCCCTGGGATGGAGCCCAGACAATATAGATCAGCAGCCAGTTTGGGCATTTCAGATCTTTTTGAAGTAAAAAGTAAAAACTGCAGTATACTGAGAACACTTAGAATAGAATCAGAGTCTCTATATTAAAAACCTGTGTGTGTGACTAAAATAAACCCTACCATGGTTTAGAGGGTGAGAGAGGTGATAAGGAAGTTGGACTATGCTGGCTGGCTGTATCTAAGGAAGGAAGCCGATGACTTTGCAAATTCCTTTTCTCCTAAAAATATATGTCACTGGGAAAAACAAAATATACCATTAATATGTTTTTAAATGGCTATTCAAGATCTTACCAAGAAATCCGTTTGCTAGACATCTGCTCAAGCTCAAGGGTGAATGCTAGCCAAGTTGGGAAGAAGAGAAAGGCTATCCCAAAGTTGGTAAAGAAAACAGTGTCCAAGAAGAAATTGTGATCAGGGAGAAAGCAAGCAAGCTCAGTGTGGAAATCAATCTTTCTGCTCCAAAGCCTTTGCAAACTCATAGAAAAGAATGCTGATGCACCTTAAAACTATTCCCTGCTGCTCTGAGGACTCTGCTGGAAGTTAAGACACCAGTGAGACCCAATTAATGCCCAAAGAAAGGGTTATGTCCATGGACTGTGCTGTTTTGTCACTGCCACTGCCACAGAACTCCTGGCAACGTTTCAAATAAATTTCCATGTGAGATACCAAGGGGTAACAGAATGAGCAGGCCAAGAGTCAGGTGATTTAATTCTGGTCCAAGTTCCACAAATGACAAGCTATGACCTTGAGCAAGTCATTATACTTCTATGGGCCTCTATTTCTTTATCTGAAAAATAAAAGTGTGGCAGCAAATTAAAAGAACCGAAAAATCTTTGAACTTTGGAGCTGGGTATTGCCATAGTTTGGGGATTCTTTGGGGACATGAAACACCAAACTACCTCGTAAATCCTATGCAGGAATTGGATCAATTCTTTAAAAGACAACATTGCTTTCATAATGGAAGGTAGGCAGTGGGCAGTACAAGAAAATTAAAAGAGGTTCTCTGATAGGAGAGAATAGGGAAATGAACTGACAAAAATTTACAGATTCTCCTAAGCAGTGTTTAGAAAGTTTGATGCTTTCCTTGAAAGTCTTTCCTTGTATGTCTGGTGTACAAGCAGTGTATCAGAATCCTCCTGGGCCTCACTCAGTCTCATGGCTCACAGTGCAAAGACTACTTTCCAGCTGAACACAATACCCACAGCAAATCCAAAGACACCCTATTGCACCTGCCACTTTTCTGACAGCCATACGATTCTTTCATCTGATTCTTGGCCAAGTCCCTTCAGAGACAACTCATCAGGTGCCCTGGTCAGAGTGGTTTGTGTTTCAATTCTGTGCTGACTTAGGCCCTTTTTTTTTCTTCAGGATCTTGGACTTCATGTTTTCATCCATTGTACAAACCACCCATTAAAAAAATAAAGTATATTTATCACTCTTTCTTTGAATAGAGAATAATGTCTCAGTTGGTTTTTCACACAGACTTGACATTTCTGGCCATATTCAGACAGACACCTTCACCTAACTGCTCCTCTCCTGATACGTGGAGCCTTTCCTACAGAATAATTAACCTTCTATCACTGCTCTGCATGCTAACAGGTCACATCTGCTTAGGAGCCCTCCAAAGCTGCTCCATCTCTCCCTACCCACAAACTACCAACCTTCAAGAAGGGCACGAGTGCTTCTAGTGTTATTTACCACCCCCCACGCCCCCCCAAGGCCCCCCCCACACACACACACATACACACACACCCTCTCTTAACAATCCTGCATCCTACTTGAAAAATGCAATCAGGGAATCCTAGCCAAGCAAGCGTGACTCCTAAGCAGATGGTAGGCCTCATAATTAGGTCATTACATAACACCTCTTCTCTAACCAGTTTTTCTATACTTCACTCAGAGACCCTGCATTGATGAACTTCACACTGTGGTTACTTTAATTATAATTCACTCTTGAGAACACAATAATACCACATTTTGATAAAAGAAAAAGGGTGAGAGAGTATGGGAGAAATAAGAGATAGAGGTTGTTTTTAGCTTCAGTTTTGATTAGTCTAGACTTATACAGTTAACTTTCTATCTTGGTGCTTTGGTTTCCCAAACTGTCACAAAGATTCATGCTAATCCCCAGTTGCACTGGGACTCACATATACATGTTATATTACCTGCTTTGATTTCTATAGGATACTCGATCACATTTAGTTGTCATATCAGGCTCTCAACAACTCGTCACAGAACTAAAGATTACACAAGGTGGTGCCCACCTACACAAGGGGCCACTGCTGAGCTCAGTAAGACAACAGATCAGGATCAAATCAGGTTTAGTCTGTGATCTCCCTCAACCTCCAACTCCAAGCACTGACAGATCTTATTTATATCCCCTCTACTCCCAAGAAATCTAAAGCCTTCCAACCACTTCCAATGCAGCTTCCCCACTCTTATCTTGCTTCTCCTGGAGTTATCCATGCCCCTTTCACCCTACATCAAAACTCCTATTCTCACCAATCTGTTGGCTTCTAAGGAAGCTGAGCTCCCATACCTAGTATTTGTATGAATAGTCTACAATTTGCAAATTATTCACATATATGTTCTCATTTCCTCATTACAGTAAGTCTTAATTATCAGTCTGCAGGTTTAAAACTGAGGCCCACATAGGTGTTACCAAAAGGGCAAAATTAGTGATTTCCAATTGGCATAATGTGTAATGGGATATATTTCTGAGCTGAAGATCCGTCTCTCCATACCGCTTCTGGCTCCCCAAGGACCTTGGCTTAGTATTTATACTTTGGTCACCCTAACTTTTCCAAGTTTTGACACTGGCCTGTGACAGTGGCTGTGTTGGCCCCTTGTTACAATTAGCTGGCATAGGGGCTCAGTGACTACTCTCATAGCAATTCTCAGGCTATGATATTTAATGCTACCCTCTCTAGAGTCCTATCCTAAGTCCTATATCTCTCCTGGATAGTTAAATCAAAGCCTTGATTTCTAAATCCCAAAGAGGATATCAAAAATCAAATTTAAGAGTCACTTATCCAAAAAACAGGTCTGAACTAGATCAAAAGCTTTACATATAACACATCATGTGGTACAGTCATGGGCTATATAATGAATGACATTTTGCTCAACAACGAACAACATGTACGATGGTGGTACCATAAAATTATAATGGAGCTGAAAAATTCCTACTGCCTAGTGATGTCACTGCCACTGTAAAGTCATAGCATAAGGCATTACTCACATGTCTGTGGTGATGCTGGTATAAACAAACGTCAGTCATATAAAAGTATAGCACATACAATTACTGTAGTAGGCTATATAATCTGGGTTTAAGTACATTCCATGATGTGCACACGGTGAAACTGCCTACTGATGCATTTCACAGAATGAATCCCAATCCTTAGGTTGCACATGACTGTACAAGGAAAAGAACATGATCTTTAGATCAGAAGGGTTGCATTTCTAGTAACAAAATCCACTTGTTTATGTAACCTCAAGAAAGTTACTTAACTTCTGTAAGCCTCAGTTACTATCCATATTTTGCAGATATAGAAACTTTCTCCTCCAAGGCTAGGGAGAAGCATTAAATATATAAAGGGATCTAGCACAGTGCTGGCCACACACTGCACCTCCCGGCCCTCTCCTGCCTACACTGCCCTGAGGGGTCTGAAAAAACTAAAAAAAAAAAAGCAGCCCACAATAACACTGTGGGATGAGTCAGAAGACTGTGAACTAATCTGAAAGCAAAGCAAAGAGCTCAGGATGACCACCAGTAGGGCAGGTTTTGTACAAGCACTGCATTTCTAAAATAATCATTGTGCAGCTTTTCAGGCCTTTTCCAAGTGAGATGCTTCAAAATGAACTGAGAACAAAGCAGTGAACAGAAAAGCTGTGGGCCTGTAGACCTAAGGCAAAATAGGTGGTTGAATACCAAGCTGGTAATGATGCAGAAAGGCAGGCAGGAAACTTCTGGACCAAGGAAGCCAGAGGCTTTGGAGGCCACTTACCACCAATGTTAACAGGAACCATTTACACGGCTTGGGGGATGTCAAAGAGGGCCTGGCAATGATAATATTCAAAAGGCTTTAAAAACATCGGTGACATTGGGAAGTCTGGGTTCCAATTGTGGTGTTGCATTAACTGCTATGTGTGGCCTTTAGCTAAAAATTCTTCAAAGACAGGGAAAGTAATTTTCTTTGAATTTTCTGAATCACCTAGAATAACAAATAGTCAATGCTAACTGCTAGATTGAATGAATTAGTATTTGACTTCTGAGCTCTCTGGACCTGTTTCCTCTCATAAGAGGGCTGAAAATATCTCTAGGGTCACACCAGGGCTCACATCCATTCCATCACTCTCTATACACAGATTTTCTCAACCCTAACAGCACAGCAGAATCGCCCACATCTGGAACACACCTAAATCCAGAATCCTTGGGAGTAGTGAGTTTGTTTTTCCTTTTTTTTAATCTTCACATGTGATCCTAATACAGCTGGTGTTGAGAATTAATGCATCTTGCTTTAGCAGGGGTCTCCAAACTTTTCAGCCCGCAGGCCGCATTAACTATCAAACAGCAGTTTGAGGGCCGACTACACACTTAAGGTCCAAATAAAAAAGAATCAAAACATAAATGTTGTTTTTAATTATTTATTTAATATTATTTTATTCAGATAAAAAGGTCTCCACGGGCCAAATGAGAATGCGGCCTGCGGGCTGTAGTTTGGAGACCCCTGTACAGCAACAACTATGAAAGGGAATTGAGGCTGTCCTTCCATAGCTTCTGCCTTCCTGCTAAAATCAACTTTCATTTTCTAAAGCAAGTCTGCCTCATTCTCAAAAGCAAGCCTTTGGAATTAGACCCGGGTTCAAATCCCACTGCAAACACTCCGGTAACGTGACGTTGGTTCGTTTATGAAATGGGGAACCGTCGGCTCCTCCACAGAGGTGTTTTGAAGATTATATAAGATAGCATCATGAAGCCCCTGGCACACATCCAGCTACAGAAACAGTCAACAAAAAAAAGTTCATCTCCATTTCCCTTTACCCTTCCTTCCTTCCTTAGTAATTCCATTACGTGATGTCTGACATCACCTGCAGCCTTGTAAAACTAAACTCTGGTTACAGGAACTTTTGATATTTGTTCCATTTTCAGTACCGGTATTTGTCAGGAGCATAAGCTTCTCCATTCCTTATATGAAGAATGAAGACTAAACCTATCCTCTTCTTAACTAATGACCCTCTATCCATTATAATGGTTTGTTGTCAGCAATGGTTGGTTTCAGATGATGCAAGTATCCAGAAATCTTACCCTCTGAATGGTCAAAGCAAGGCCTAGTCCTGGGTGCCTGAGGCATATATGAAACCAACCCTGGTAATTTTGTGACTCCTCAGTTCCTAACATTTTATATTTGCTACCACATCTACACGCTTCCACTCCTCCCACCTCCCGCCATACACAGGATTTTATGATGCTTCCAATACACAGGCTGGTTTTACTGAGTTCTTCTACATTATTTTTTATCAAATGGCATATCTGATATATGGATCAAGGTTTACTATTGTTAGGACTATCCCAGTATATAATGTGGGAGAATATTTTATGAAGAGCTCAATCTAGATACATCCACCAACAGAATAAAAAAAAAAATCTGCTGTAAAAAGTCAGCACTTTTCCCAAAAGCTCTTCCATTGCTTTTTAGATGCCTTTTAGAAAAGGTAGAATCAGTCTTGAGGGACATATAAACAACATGCTCATACAGTACACATGAAATTAGTCTTCTTTTGTAGCCTAATCACAAAGTCATCACCAATGTCATCTGGGGTTAAGGGTCAGAGTACAAACAAGAAACCATGGTTTTCACTGAATGCCTTGGTGGCAGGGTAGGCAGATGTGTCAGATTGGAGAGAAATTGAATAATCCTTAGGCCAGGCAACAAGCTAGCACTAGGTGGAGATTTGTCCAAATCAGGAAATAGAGCTCAGACAAGTAGCAGATTGTATGCCGGACAGAGTGGAAAATACAATAAATGGGCTTTGAAACTGGCTAGTGATCAAGCAGAGGCACAGAATCAAGACCTAGAAAGAAGATCAGCAGAAAACCTCCAAGGGGATGTGAACAGAATAGATTTAATATTCCAACTAAAAGAAGGTAAAGAGGGAAAGCTAATGGCTCAGCAGGTTAAGTGTTCGCCATACAGCCTTGGGACCAAGGACTGAATCCCAGCCCCAGCCCACATAGACCCATATGCTGAACTGGAGTGTGCTTCCCATGTAGGAGGCTCCCAGTTCAGTTCTTGCCCCGGGGTTTGGCCCCTGGCTTGAGAGTGCCTCCCATGCAGGAGGCCCCCAGCCCAGCTCCCGCCCTGCGCGGCCCCTGCCCACCTGTGTGGAATGAACCCATGTCAAAAACTGATGACATGCAACTATGAGAGACTGCTCTGGGCCCTCCCCCTTCTCTCTGTCTCTGTCAAAAACAATAAAATAAATCTTTAACAGAAAAAAAAAGGTAAAGAGCATTGGGTTTGAGAGGCTGACACAGGTGTCCTTCAAAGCAGAGAGCAATCACTAGGTATGACCTGCCTCAAATGTTCAGGTACAGACAGAGAGCAACCGGACTAAAGAGTTAGCACAGGAAGTTAGCAGTTTCTAGTTTGTTTCCAGGGAGCTTCCATTTTTCTCTCTATAGAAGAAAGCCAAGCAAAATGATTAAAAGAAAACATGACCCAACTGGTTCTGATAAATAATCTATAGAAGCTAACTCTGCCAGGCCAAGGGAGTATGTCAAAACCTCTAGATGACTCTGCTTAATGCATGGGACAACCAACAACAGAGGTCACACATGCAGATAAGCTGAGAGCTTCATTCCCCACTCTATGAGCTTAATATACACCCACAGAGTCATTCTTTGCAGTTTACATACTGAACGAGGCATCCTAGCTTTCAGGTCACTTAAGTGCATACTCTAGCCTGTCCCTAAAACACTGTTTTAGCTGGCATTATCACAAAACTCTATCAGTAGTAGCAGAAATGCTAAGGATTAAAAGCAGAGGACACTGGGGAGCACACATTCCAAGAAGGCTATATAGAGAAACTGTTATACGATCAGAATCTGTATAGCCACCCCCAGATTGCTATTGCGCAGTGCCTGTCCTTCCTGGAGGACAGAGCCAGGGCAGGAGTGATTCAGCATAAGCCATCTCCACTAACCTTGTACACAGCCTACTTAATATAGCAGACTTAGATGTCTCAGTACTTTAACTGGCA
This sequence comes from Craseonycteris thonglongyai, assembly GCA_004027555.1. Lineage (NCBI taxonomy): Eukaryota > Metazoa > Chordata > Mammalia > Chiroptera > Craseonycteridae > Craseonycteris > Craseonycteris thonglongyai. The sequence continues at coordinate 4,434 of PVKE010027743.1, read as the reverse complement.
ACACGACGGTTCTGCGCATTGCAAATATAACAAATCCAAAACAGTTTTTAGGTTTGCACAATTTCTCTAGTTAGGAATCCCAATACCTAATGAGTACTATTCTTGTCTTAACCACCTATTAAGTGGATAACACTGGAAAGACTTCTCTAAGGCTCCATTTTCAGTTGTAAAATGGAAATAATTTTATCTATCCTAATAATCTTAAAGTTAGTAGGAAAATCAAATGAGATAGATCATAAAGAGGACTTAATATCATATAAAAATGTGATGTACCAATAAATATCCATTCCTACCACCGCAAGAATACACAATTTGTTAGAGAGATAACACATGAAACAATGAGAAAAAAATGTACATCTGTGGAAAGACAAACGTTAGCTGGAATTGGTAGCAAAAGTTTCTTGGGACATATGGAATTTTGGATGGATTCTGAAGGAATAGTAAAATTTGGAAAGGCAAATCCATTTTGTATATCCACATGTTATAGAGCATTTACTTTAACTGTTGCTAGGATATATAGTTAAGAAGTTAATGTTACAAATATCACTAATTTTATTACACTCAATGACTTTGAGAAATAGGTACCGGTAGATTTAAGGCATAAGGTAGATAAAGGACTCAATTCAAAAGGTTCCAACAGCAAAGCAAGATATAAAGTCCAGGTCAGCACCCTATGTTACCTGGCTCAATTAGAGCATGAAATAATTGGAAATCAATCAAAATAGTAAGGTCTACTGGTCATCCACAATGCCAGCATTTTGACTTTGCCATTTGCCAGCAAGGTATAGAAGTGTCATTGCTACAATTCACAGTAACCAAGGGAGGAGAAATAAAACCATGTTAAATGACTTATAAATCACTTTATTCTGGAACCAAGAGGATTAGTGTTGGTTCTATATTTCAAACCACAACAACCACAGGTAGTCTAATGGAGCTTAAATACGGTAGGGGCAAGATGTCTAAGGGTTCTGCTGACAATTTTCTTAACGTTTTATTAATAATTTCCAGGTACCTTTTCCTGGTTCTTCTACTCCACAGAGGGGTAATAAGAGAAGATAGGAAAGTAAAGCAGAGGAACTAAGTTACTTATGGAATCCACAAACTGCAACAAAATGAAGACTACTTCTCCAAATTCCAAGTTTCTCCAACCTCTAGACTATAATACAATTCTCAAGAAATGGTCCACTAGAGTATTCTACCAACCAATGAAATGGTCTCATGTCCTGCCAGTATTTTTTATTGGGTAGTGTCTACATCCCCATCAAGAGTGTTACTACCACTGTCTTTCAAAAGAGGGCAATTTTGTACTCCAGAAGAAACATTTGATGATATCTGGAGATATTTTTGGGTGTCATATCTTGGGGCATGAGGGGTATCTACTGGCATCAAGTGGATCAGGGATCTTAACATCCTACAACACACAAGTCAGCACCCCATAACAGAAAATATCCAGCCTTATATGTCAACAGTGTCTAGTCTGAAAAACCATGCTTTAAGCAATGATCTGTCACATATATATCCCAGGATCACATAAAACCATACCTGTAAACTCATAAATGTTGACAATGACTATGGCGGACAGGTGGTATCCAGTTATAAAATCTGAACATATACCTTTTTTTAAAAATCCATCATAAAATTTCTGCAACGTACCGTATTTTCCGGCGTATAAGACGACCCCCTAATTTTACAGTTAAAACATAGGTTTAGGCCTATATTCGCTGTATAAGACTACAGCCTCGGAAGTGGGGGGTAGTCTTATACAGCGAATATAGGCCTAAACCTATGTTTTAACTGCAAAATTAGGGGGTCGTCTTATACACCCGGTCGTCTTATACACCGGAAAATACGGTATAACATAAAAAGGTACATTCAAGTGCTTTTAAGGATTATAGGCACTTTTGAACCTGTCACGGCACAGATGACAAAATTTGCTTATCCTTCAAAAGTCTGTATTTAATTATGGACAGCCTATGTATTGCTCTCTCAAGAGCTAGAACACAGGGGGATATCAGAATAGTTCAGCAGGTTGAGAGCTTGCCTTGCAACCACAAGGTCCAGGGATCAAATCCCGGCCCTGACCCATGCAAACACATAAGCTGAATTGTGGTGCTTATATGCTGAATTGTGGTGCAGCTGGTAAGAATAGCAGTAAAGATTCTTGCCTCTCATGCAGGAGGACCCCCAGTTCAATTCCCACCCTGTGCGACCCCACATTCACCTGTGTTGAATGAAACCATGTCACAACTAATGATGTACAACTATGGAGACTGCTCTGTTCTCTCAAAACAATATAATAAATCTTTAAAAAAATAATAATTGGAACACTAAATTCATAAAGTGGTAAGTATGAAAAAACTGAGCTGTTTATAATGAAAAACATGAATAAATTGTGACACTATTTGACTAATAATGAGCATACAGATACCTAATAACTTAGTAACAGCTCATTCACACATCACTAAAGAATGAGTTGTTTTGAGTTTTTCAGCTGACCCCTTCAAAGAATGTCAACATATTTTAATAATTTTGATGAAATTCTTTTTCAAATGCACTAAACTTATGTGGGAATTTTAAACCAATAAAATTCAGCCAGAAGAAAAAATAAAGAGATACTGAAAATGTTTTGACTAAATTTTTATTACTTATAGATGATGTGATTGTCAACTTGGAAAACTCAAGCCAGTTAGCTTAAAAATAATTGTTAAAGTTCAGTGGAAAAGGTAATTATAAAATCTATACACCAAATCTGTAGCTTTCCAAAATTAAAAGGCAGGCAATCCAAGTGCTTGCTGACAATGTAGAGCAACAAAAAATTTCATACATTGTTAGCAGGAATATAAAATTGTACAAATTTATAAGAAACTATTTTTCTAAAGTTAAGCATATTCAGATGTAGCACTTTTTCAAGGATGAGTTCACAAACTAAACTATCAGACTTCATAAAATAAGCAAGTAGAAAATAAAAAATAGGAGACCTGAACACTACCAATTTTACTTAATTGACATTTATAGACCACTCCATTTAACAGCAGAATACCGGTACACTTTCTTTTCAAGAGCCCACAGAAGACCAAGATATACCATAGTCTAAAACATAAAACAATTCTCAATAAATTTAAAAGTATTTAAATCCAAGTATGCCATCTGATTATAATGATCTTAAATAAAACTCAATTGGTAATCAATTACAGAAAGATCTCTGGGGAAATGTGTAAATATATGGAAACTAAGTAAAATTCTTCTAAATAACTCTTGATTCAAACTCAAAAGGGAAATTAGAAATTTTGAGTTGTATGAAAATTTCAATAGGTTGCTTTTTTTGTTTTGGGATAAAATTATTCTAAATTTCATCTAGAATGCACTAAAATACTGTAGCAGTAAAGACTGGGGGATAGGGTGGTAATGAGAGGATAAGGAGGAAGCTGGTCCTAACAGATATTAACATTTAAAAACATATAATTCAAATATAAAATTATAAGATGTTGTAAAAACAGAAAAATGCAAAGACCTCACGATCATGTAAGAATTTAATATATATTGGAATTATCCAATAAACATTTTAGTGCTATTAACTAGTCATTTGAGGGAAAATTTCAAGTCAATTCTCTCTATCACCTAAATACCAAAATAAACTCTAAAATAGACTGACCAATTAGGGTGACAAACTCATATGCCCACAAGGACCATGTAGGTAAATAAAATGTTCAAATCTAAGTATGCAAGGTATATACAACTGGGAGTTGTGAGGACTGAGACAAATTAGATGATATATAGATTTTCTAAAAGGCATTTAAATTCCAACTTGTTTTTATTTACTAAATGTTCAAAAATAATTATGATGAATCACAATTGTGAATAAACCATTTTCTGTCTTTATTACAAAGTTATTTTTAAAGTAGTTCTCCATGAATCACACAAAATAATTGATTGCAACATAAACTGCCATCGTCATAACTATTCTTGAGAGAGGAAAACTAGTTTTTTATTTTATTCCCCTTTTTTCTATTTTTTTATGGCACTCTGATTTCCAGAATACCCAACCCTGACCCATCACAGCACTCTCAGCTTCTCAGATGAGTCTCCTTGTAAAACAGGAGCAGTACTTACTGCATTAAAGTTCATTTGATAAGTTCACTTCTTATCAGGCTTATTTCAAAAAACAGAAAATTTCTAGTTTTGAAATTGTGCTATTTTAAAATATGTAGTTCTTCAATTGCTTTTTTTAGCTTCAGTGTGCTCTATGTTTTTTCCTTTTTTTTTTGACCCCCTCCCTCCTCTACCTCTCCCCCCTCCTTCCTCTACCTCTCCCCTCCCTCTTCTACCTCTCCCTTCCCTCTTCTACTCACCCCCACCTCTCCCCTACCCCCTTAAAAACACTAATGGGAGGGAAAACCACCTCTTCTAGCAAGTGGAATACAGCCTATTTGATAA
>PVKE010027742.1:0-21397 GCA_004027555.1 Craseonycteris thonglongyai | reverse complement strand
CAGAGCTCATCATTCTTTTCTGTAGGCCACCACTGGGCCCAGTGCATGGCTTTAATATTATCAATTTGTTATGCGTTTCTCCTTTCCAATACTTCAAGCTGAAGTGGTTTACCTTAGTGAGTTTTATAGCTTCTAGAGTAAGGCGACCAGATTTTAACATTGGTAAAGCGGGACACCATTGACCGGGGGTGGGGGGGGTGGGGGTTCTTGATTAAAAATTGGGTCTATCTCCCGCCGTTCCCTAGCTTGTCGTGCATTCTTTCCAAAAACCGGAACATTTTTAAAACGCCGCGGGACGCGGGACAAATTGTTAAAAATCAGGACTGTCCCGCCAAAAGCGGGACATCTGTTCACCCTATGGGTCTGTGGATACCCTTCATTTTGGAAAAGGGGGACAAAGCTTTATCCTTTAAAATTGTAAGCAGTATTGTATATACACACTTATGTCACCTCTTAGTTTTCTATGAACAAAATCCAAAGGCTTCAATAGATTCTTTTTTTTTTTTTAAGATTTATTTTTAATGTTTTTGACAGAGAGAGACAGACAGACAGAAAGGGGAGGGCCCAGAGCAGTCTCCATAGTTGCACACCATTAGTTTTCTACATAGTTTCATTCCATAGGTTGGTGTACAGGGCAGGAATTTGCTGGGGGCTTCCCACATAAAAAGTTCACCCCCATGAGAACCAAACTGGGGGCACACCCCAGTTCAGCATATGTGTCTGCGCAGGCTAGGGTCAGGATTCGATCCTCAGTCCTTGGGGCTGCAAAGCGAGAGCTTAACTCACTGAGCCATCCTGGTTTCCCCAGAATATTATTTTTGCAAGTTTGGAGCAACCATCTTTTAGACACTTTTAGAAAATTATATATCTCCTCTTGAAAGATGGTAATAATTTGTAATTTGTGAATACAAAGGTCTCCAGAAACTAGTGGACCCAGTATGCACCCCTGTTGTTCAAATTCTAACTTAAACTTGCAAAAAAGTCTCCTGGGTTGTCATGCTTTTTCCTTTTTACCATGTTCACTCTGCTTATTTCTCTCCTACACAAGATATGCATGATAATGCTCTTACCTTTTCTGAGTTAACAGAGATTCCTTATAAATGTCATATTTAAGTGTTATCCAAACCTCATGATATTGCAAGAATGGATCTTATAAAAAATTGATTTCATTTTGTAAATGAACTCAGGAGACCTTAAAAAGTTGATCAGCCTTATTCAACTAGTGAATTGCTGAAGACTATTCATGAATCTATGTCCAAAGAGCTTGCTATGCATTGCAAACATCCAGAGTCATCAGATTACAAATCAAAAATCATCATGTCACTTTCCTGCTTAACACCCCTACATGGTTCCCCACTGCTCCAGGGTAAAGACTCGGCTCTTATTTGTACCTGAAGGCTTTTCACAATCAGAATGGAAAATACATTACCTATATCACCACTGAGTAGCCTCTGTTCAGATGTCAACTGTCACTGTACAAGGGATGAAATTTACATGAAAACTATCTGTCCCTGTGACTGTTTCAAGTTTATTCCTTAGCTTTAGCACATTGCTCGTTCATGAAAACATACCAAAATGAGAATATACATTTTATTAATTCTGCTCAAGACTTACCACACTTTTTAAAATGTAACAGCCACATCTTCCATTGCTTATTAGAAAGTTTCAGGAGTTACCACTTTTGACTATTGCACTTCCCCCAATTTCTGTACTTTCTCTTCTTGAAATGCATTTTATGAGTTTGTTGGCATTATTATTTCAATCTACATGTCAGGCTGTCTTTATTTCTCTGGGTTGTTTTCACCATAATGTCCTCAGATCCATCAGCCTGTTCACTATTAATTCGTTCCTCGGTTGTATCTACCGGTATTCTGAAATTGATTGCCTCTAGTGAAGTTTTAATGCTATTAAATATTTTTAGTTTTTATTATTAATTATCATTATTCAATTTCAAATGTTTATTCTTTTGCAATATTAATTTTATTGTTTACATTTCTTTTTTTATTCTTTCATTTATAAAAACTCATGAGAACTCAAATCTTTCATAGATTTTTTACTTGTTTTTCTTGAGTCAGATTTTCTTTTGGCAAGAATCTTGGTAATACTCATCTAAAACAGGTTTCATATGCTCCCTCTAGACATATCAAAAATATCGCCTATGTAGAATGACATTTTATAGTCATTTCTCAAAATTTGCAGTGTGAATTTGAATGCCAAGTAGACCAGAAAAGAGACCCAAATTTTTATTCCTTAAGGAAATAGATTTTAGTTACCCAGATCACAGTACACACGACAAAGTGTTCTTGTGATTTGCTAGATTTCTACATTACTGAGATCACAGCTCTTTGCGGGCCTCATCATTGACTATTGTTATGGTTTCCACATTTTGTGTTCCCTGGTAGATGTTGAAACATAGGCCATCTGTGTAAATCAACTGTAAACTCACCAAGGCAGCCAAAACTTTCATGTCACATGACTAGCTTTTTACTTTCAACTAACATTCTTATTTCTGGTTTTTAGTATTACTTTTTCTTATAAACACAGCTATGTATCTTATGTTTTGTTATTTTCCACCACAATGATTTTCCTTCTTTTTAGTAGAAAAGATTCTCAATATTTTAGTCTATTTTGTCTGCATTACGTTTCCTGCTCTATGATTCTTTTATAGAACAAAAGATGAGTGCCAATATTCAACTCAAGTCATACCTTTTACCTTAGATAAGTCAGTTAACATCTCAGAGACCCAAATGTTCCCATAATAAAAATGGGGGAACATAATTCTTGTACTATTTGCTCATAGGGTTGCTGTCAGTATCAAATGACAAAATATATGTAAAAGTACATTGTATGATATGAAACAAAATGAAAGAACTGCTACAACTCTTGGTTATTTGGTATTAGAAACATACTAGAAACCTTTAGTTCACCGATATAGTGTCATAGTAATTAAGAGTGTAAATTCTGGATCTTGGGTTATATTGTCCCCAACATATATAAAATGCATGTCTTTGAAAAACTCACATAATGCCTTCTGCTTCAGTGTCCTTCTTTGTAAAATTGAGAAAATAAAAGAACCTAGCTGATAAGGCATTTGAGGATTAAACACATGAATATCACATGATTTAGAGCAACTTTACCAAAGCACAGTTCACAGATAGCGCTGATACATGAATTGTTATAGTTCCATGATAAGTACAGAAATTTAAAGTAAATTTTTAATGAGTTTCACAGTAATTTCATGACTGGTAAATTTAATAATTAAAAATGCACTTGTATTTTGTACATCTTTTTATTTCATTTTTATGTTATTTTGTAAAAACAAACAAACAAACAAACAAAAACAACTGACTATCACTGATTTAGAGGCTGCTATATAGAGCATTATGCAAATATCATCCCTTATCCTTACTACTATTACAAGTGAATATGCAACTAGCCATGAAACAGTCTCTATAAAAATGAGATTGTCACCAATCCCTGTGCAGAGGCTATTCAATAAGTCAATTTGAAAAAGCTACATTCTGTATGATTCCCATTATATGACATTCTGGAAAAGACAGAACTGTGGAGATTAGCGGTTGTCAAGGGTTTGAGGGGAGAGTGGGATGAATAGAGCATGGAGGATTTTTAAAAGGCATTGCTTCGTTGTATGACACAACAATGGCAGAATACATGCCATTATATATTTGTCATAATCTGTAAAATGTATAGTAACTAGCATGAACTCTAATGTGATCTAGGTGCTTTGGGTGATAATGACATGTCAATGTAGGTTCATAGACTGTAACAAATGTACGGCTCTCGCTACGGATGTTGATAACGGAGGAGGTTGTGCACATGGGAGGGCAGGTGGGTATACAGGAAATCTCTGTACTTTACACTCAATTTTGCTATAAACCTAAAATTACTATACAAAAATAAAGTTTATACATTAAAAAAATAAAAGAGAACATGATACACCAAATATCACAGATTGAAAATAATAATAAGATATTGGAAAAACTTCATTGTAATATATTTCACAATTTTGATAAAAACTCAACTTACTGAAGCTAACATAAGAAGAAATAAAAATGTGAACAAAATTGTTGAATTCTTAATTGAAAACATTTCCACAAATAAAAGAAGGTTCAAATATCTTCATTGGTGAATTCTCTTAAACATTTCAGGGAAAGAAAGCACCAATCTTAAACAAACTCCTCCAGAAAACAGAATAATAAGAAACATTTGCAAACTTGTTTTATGGGCCCAGCATGACCTTAACACAAAACTTGACAAAAAGCTTTCAGTGAAGAGAAAGAGGTTTTAAGCCAATATCTCTCATAAACATGCATGCAAGAAATCTAAACAACATATTGGAAAATTAAATCCAGAAATATAGAAATATATAATATTACATCAGGATCACATTGCATTTATTTCAGGAATGAAATGTTGGTTTGATATTTGAAAATAAATCACAAATTGATAAAAGAAAAGAAAAAATCATATGAATATCTTAATAGATATATAAAAGCCTTTAATGATTCATCATCAATGATAAACTCATGATAAAATAGAAATAGAAAGAAGCTGCCTTAATTATTTGATAAGCTATAGCTGCAATAAAACCCTCTAGATCTTATTTAATTATAAAATATTAAAGATACCCCTGAAGTCTGATAAGAGATATGAATGTTCAGTAATTGCACATCTATTCAATATATTTTATTTATTACAAATATAACAAAATAATAATAAATGAAAAATGTGAAGTGTAAAGAAATATAACCATCATATACATGCACAACTTAATTGTGCATATTATACATAGAAAGGAGTTCTATAGATAAAAGCCCAAATGTAATAACTGAATATAGCATTGTTGGATAAAAAGTGGTAGGTAAATTTTAATTATTTCTATTTATTAGTAATAAAAAAGTAGAAATTAAACATTAGAAATTGTTTTGTTTATAATAACACCAACAATACCAATGCCTGAGACTAAAACTTAACAAAGTCATTCTTTACTTCTACACTGAAAACTGTAAAATGTTACTAAAAAGAAAAAAAAATTTAAATATCTTAAATAGATGGAAGTATATACCAGATTCATATATTTGGAGATTTAATCTTTGAAATATGTCAATTTTCCCCAAACTATTTTATAGATACAATAAAACCCTAATTGTAAATCACATATGGCTACTCTTGTGGAAATTGGCAAACTAAATCCCAAAATTTACACAGAAATCCAAAGGACTAAAAGTATCACAGAAAAATCTAAAAGATGTACAGTGTTGAAAAACATAAACGCCTAAAAATAAAACAGTAATTAGAAACTATGATTTTAGCACAAAGATAGACATAGAGACAAATGGAACATAATAGAATATCCCCCAAAAGACCCAAGCATGCTTTGTCATTGTAAACTATATGGCAATGCAATGGGAAAAGAGAGGTCTTCCAGATAAATGCCTCAAGATCAATTGTATATCCTATGAAAAAATTAATTGGGCACTTTTCTCACATCATACCTTAAAATTTATTCCAGATGTACCTTAGATCTAAAACTGAAGGGTAGTTACAAAGCTTCTAAAAGAAAATACAGATAAACACCTTTATGATCCTGAATTTGGCAAAGATTCCATAAATAAGAACACACACACATGCTATGCACACATGCACAATCACAAACATAAAGCAAAAGACTGATGAATTAGATTTCATTGAAATTAATGATTTATATTCATCAAGCAACACCGTTCAGAGAGCTATAATGCAATCCACAAAGTGAAGAAAGATATTTGTAGTCAGAGATCTGACAAAGTACTTCTATCCAGAATATATAACTAAATGTTACAAATTAATAAGACAAATACAGCAGTACAATTTAAACACATGTCAAAGGATAAATAAGTGTTTTACGATAAAGGTTACCGAAGGCCAAAAAGCACAAGAAAATATGTTTTTCTTATAATTATTTATCATCAGGGGAATGCAAATTAAAACCATTCTAAGCTATCCCTACACACCTACTCAAATGATTAAAATTTTAAAAATCTGACAATATCAAATGTTAGTGAAAAATAAAGCAACAGGATCTCTCACACAATGTTGATAGTAGTACAAATTGGTAACACCACTTTAGGAAACTGTATGGTCTTATGAAATAAAGCTGCTTGGCAATTTTATTTCTTGTTAAATATGTAACAGAAGGCATACATACTGTACCAAAAGACACATAAGCAAATGTTCAGAGCAGCTTTCCTCATAATTTTATAATCATAATAATGAGCAAGAAGAAAAAAACAAAATAAAATGAAAAATAGACATACATAGCAGTTTATCCCATCCCATTCCATTCATAGAAATAGAGGGAAATTTTTTTAAGGTGATAGAGATCAGAATAGTGATTACTTTGGGGAGTTAACTGTAGGGGAGGTGGTTGTTTCTAGAGTGTAAATCATGTTCTATATATTTATCTTGGAGATGGTTATGTGTCTTTAACCATGTCTCACAGATTTTCAACCTATATACTTCATGGATATACATTTTACATGTAGCAAACTTCCATAAAAAGGTAACAAAAATATTTTGAAGTATTCCTCCAATTTGTTTTGTCATATAGGCAGTGACTATTAGAAGATACTCCTAAAGCTATTCCGGTTCTTCATTGAACATCAACTTTGTCCAGTACATTGCGCCAGATATTGCTGGAACAGAAGAAGTGTTGACACCTGGCTTCTGCCCTGGTTCAGATTACCATTTAATAGAGACAGAATGATATATGAGCACAAATAATAATACAGGGCAGGGAGTGATGGGAACCATGTATAGATTACGTAGTTGGCCACCAGAAATCTTCAAGGAAGAGAGAGCAACTGAGTTGGGCTTCGAATCTCAGTAGAATTTCCACCAGAGTAGATAAAAAATGGTTTCTCTGCAGGGAATAAATAGAGGAACATCAAAAACACTGTGCAAGTGGGAAAGAAGAGGTTTGCATGTGATATCTATGTGAAAATATTAAGTATGAATATGGTCTGTGTGAAAACTGTGAGTGGCATCTCCAAAGCAGCGTGGGAGTTGATATTGAAACATACCAATAAATTGAGAAGAGTTAGAAATCGAGTTAATAGTTTCTTGTTGGCAGAGTACAGACTTTTGTGTCTCTAACAGCTCTCTAATGGGAAATCAAAAAGTGTCATATTGGTGCCAGTGTTTTAAAGAGACCTGCATTGGCAACCTTGGGAAATGCTACTTATATAAGAACCCAGGGAATGATTTTGCCGCAATGCAGGACTTGTGCCATGAAGCAGTGGACAACAGAACGAAAACAGCAGATTGAAATGAGTTTGGAGAGGGTCAGGAGGTCTAGTACTTAGAATTGGGAGTGTTTGATGGTTTTTGAGCAGATGTATGACAGAAAAAATCACAATGAACAGAAGATAGAATTGCTCTAAAAACTCGGAAATTAAGGCCAGGACACAAGAACTTGTAGGTGATTTCTGTGTACATGTCTTTGTTCAAATATCAATAAACCCAGAGAAGACGTGGTGACTAGCCAAGGTGACAATGCCCAGACTGGATTTTGCAGGCAGTAGAAGCCGGCCTGCTCTCTGCCCAGTCTCCTGGGTTGCTCAGGCGTGGCAATGAACAAGAAGCCCGCTAAGAATGGGCTGCCTCAGTGCAGCGTGAACAGAGTCCTACACATGGCTGGGGTCGGGCAGTGAGGTGCTGGCCAGTGTGTTTCTAGAAATAGGCTCTGTCACAGGTGACTTTCTCTACGAACATTATGATTTAGGGTTGGGAAGGGTCATAGTGTAGTTATGGGGGCGTGGATGGAGCAGGGTACGGGGTTGGGAGAAAGATGGAGACAGTGTTGCCTACAGCCGATTTTGTGACTGAGGCAAGTCTCCTGAAAATGACTTCAGGAATTGTACCTCAGGTCATCTTCCTCATAGTGGTGGTTTTTAAAGATTCCTAGAGGATGCTTTCAGCTCTCTCTGCAGTATGAGTCCTGGGCAATGGGCCAAAGTTGTTTTAAATCTCAGTTGAAAGTTTTGGCTCTTTTCATGTGACTATGTGCCAAAAGGAAGTCTAATAACTTATCACATTGAGGCACCTCAGGGAGGTCCAGAAGCATGCATTTTTGAGAAGAGATTTAGGGAGCAAGGTTATTAACTTTTGACCTGACTATAGTCCTTTTTAAGCTACTATTTGTATTTGGTTAATTGAGCTTTTTAAATTTTTTTCTTAATCATTATTTCTTTTTGCAAAGACAATTGGCCTGAGAGTCCTGAGAACTAGGTTTCTTTTTCCCTTGAAACTTTTAAACTAATTGTACCACTGACCAACTCCAATGATCACTCTATGCCTTCTCTGTAAAATAGAGATAGTGTGTGTGATATACCTCATTAATGTCCTTAAGGTGAATGTTCTAAGAAAGATCACAAAATAAATTCATCTCAGCAAATTAGCCACTGTCTCTCATGCACTGTACTCACAGCTACAAGGAATTCAAGAAACATTTGGGATACGATTTTTAGCCTCCAGGAGATAAAGACATGACCGGTGAAGCAGAGAACGCCCGATTCTTTGGAAGCGGATGTAGGTTTCTGTGCTTACCCTCCATCCTTTTCAGGACAAAGGACTCATTCCCACAGCACTGTTGGCTGCTACTGCCCTTGGTCCTTGCCCAAGGTCTTCATAGCCAATGACTGGCAGAGAGAGAGAGATAAAGGCTCTCCCACTCTTGGAGTAATCCAGAACAATTCTAAAGGTCCATCACAACTCCTCATCTCCTGTGGGATTGACTATGGCCCTTGTAGAGATAGTATGGCACCCAATGTTGCCCAATCCTGTTTCCTCCACTTTCCCAGGCCTGTTGGTCTCTAGAGAACTCCCATTAACATTCTTCCACACAGCACTTGCATTGGCAGCACTGAGACTAAAATTGGAACAATATAGGGCCGATGAGCATGGCCCCTGTGCAAGCATGACACACAAATTTGTGAAGTGGCCCATATTTTCCAACCAGGGAAATCTCATTTATGAAAAAAGAAGAAACAAGTTCCTCATGCTAATCTCCAGAGGCTGCTTCTTGGGGAAAATGACTTGTGCTAATTAATCAGGAAACAGCAACAATAACAGTGTGATGAGAATTCACAGAAGGAAGACAGCAACTCCTGTTTAGAGAAGATGAGACAGGAAACTCTGCAAATGGAATTATTTCTGTATTAGTGATGCAGTTTGATAGATGTGGGGGTTTTTCACTGGACAACATGGTGAAGAGGAAGCAGGAAAAGAAGTAGCTATTACTATATTGAGAGGGAATAGAATAACTAAAGGCTCAGAGTTCAGAACATGAGATATGTGAATCTGAAAAATAAAGGTCAGAGAGTCTGACTATATTCTCCCATTCACAGGACATTAGAAGATCTGAATGAGGAGAATGAACGCATATCATGGAGGGTCCTAAAATCCTTTAAGGGAGGCTTAGAGTGATGCACAAAAATCAGAGCGGAGTGGGGAGAAAACATGGAAGGTTGATGTAGTACAAGAGTTATACAACATGGGCTATGCTTTCAAAGAATGATCCAGGAGCTAAACCCAGGAAGTACTCCAAAATGAAAGTTATTTTATGATACTTAATAATCTTAGATCAAATTTTAACAAGGGTTCTAAAGGAAATGAAGATAGAAAAGGTATCAAAACAGGTTGAAAATATAATATGGGAATATGCCTTCCTTTTATGTTTTTCAACTTAATGATTATCCAGGGCAGCTAGCTTGAGACTTCTTTGTTTTTTGTTTCTCTCTTCTTTCCCAACTATGACTTTTACCCCATGACCAGCAGTTTACTTCTGTTGCCTTGAAAAGTACTCAGCAAATTGAACACTCAGGAATTCTAGCCCAGAAGGTAAACAGAGTTAAAGATGACTAGCTCATGTTGTATCTTGGGGTTGAAAGTCATCATTGAGACTTTTTTGCCATATAGGCAAATCCCTTCACTTCTCTAATTCTTGTATTTGCTGTTTGCAGAAGTATGTACATGTATGGTGAGGAACTTTTAAGAAAACATTATGCAAAGTGGTTTGCGGTGCTTGGGGCATAATAAACACCCTATGCCAGTAACTCCTGTGTTAGCTCTGCCGTTAATGGTCTAGATCATTTGTGATTAGTCTCATATCTAGGGCCCTCTAATTCTTCCTTTATAATCCAAGTGTCTCGTGGTTGTTGTTTTTTTGTTACTACCTTCTCTACACTTTGAATGCTAATTCCAACTATAATTTTCCTTTAACACACAATTAAAATAAAGAGACAAATTCGTTAATCCCAACTCAGCGAGATGGATATTCTTACTTCCTAGAGACAGGTGGGGGAACTGAAGGGGGCAAGGCGTTACAGGCTCTAGTCCCTGCCAGAGCGCGCATCTGCTTTGAAACAGCACATTGTTCTCTGTGGTTCTGTGGGGGCTGGATCTGCCAAATCCTTGTTGTTGTGTATTTTTTCTCTCTTTTCTACCCGAAAGATATGATCTGCTCCAACTGCTCGCAGAAATATTTGCCTCGCTTGCTGCTTGGTTTTGAGCCAGAGCCCAGGGCCCAACATGTTTTTTGCATGACATCTAGGTCTTTTCTGCGACACACTGCGTGGTCAGGCACGGGCTCCAACCGAACCCGTGAACAGATTCCTGTTCTTCTGCGAGGCTTTCAGCGTCCTCACCCGGTGTCAGGAAAAGCTTCACGGGCATTCCATATGTCAACACGTAGCGCAGCTTGGAGGCAAGCGGGGCCCCAACGGACTGCCGCCAACAGCTGAACTTGCTGTGGCAGAACAAGGACACAGGGCCTTTCTCAGTTCCCCACCTTCATCCCTCACAGCTCATCCAGTCCAGACTTGTGCAATGTTCATTCCAGATTGAAAACGGCATCTGAAAGCAGCCTATTTCCCCAACTCTCCCTGCTGAGGGCTGGGAAGTGTGATGACGCGCTATCTCTAATCAACTCTAGGCAAAGGTTTCAACTGTGTCCTGTGGGGTTCTGGATTCGGTGTCAGTACTTGGATTTCTGTGGTAGGTTTTTTGTCCTCTGTTTTCTTTCATACGTTTCTATGCAGTGGGGGAAGATTGCCTGAAGCGTGTACCTCTTGTGAATCTCTCAGGGAACATTAGGAAAACGTTCACACTGAGTGGCTGCCCAGAATCAGGTCTTATCTCTTATCCTCCACCCAGTGATTACTGTAGAAATATGAGTGAATCCAAAATCAGAAGGCTTAGACTCTTGTCCTGGCTCCATCTGTAAGAGCGACAGGACTTTGACAAGTCAATGTTAGGACTTTGACACGTCGCCTGTAGCTCTAGTTTACTCATCTGATAAACAGTAGTCGTGGCAAGCTATGGTGAACGTTGGAGATCACACAAGTATTCTGTGGATTTCAACAATGTAAGAAGCAAGTGAAGTGAAATCACGATTTCACAGTTTGGCATCAGGCTGCCCTGCTCAGAACTTCATAACCTTTGGACCTATGTTCATAGATATCTTTCCAAAACTTCTATACATGGAGGAAAAAATAAGACTCATCTTTTTTTACCATTTGACTATATATGACTTCCTGGCAAATATACGGTGGTTTATCTGGTGAGGAAATTAGGGTTTAGTTAATGGATAGGGCCCAAAACAAACATCTTCACTGCCTTTTTTGAGATAAATTCTTGTAAAAGGCTAGGGTTGGTGCCATGAGGGATGTCTTTCTATTCAGAAGAGAAAGGAGTTTTCCATCAGCTCCGGTTGCCCTTGTCTTCTAAGCACCACGCTGAGGGTTACTTACCTGCTTTGTAGAGTAAACTCTACCCCGGCTCTAAGAAATCAGCTTTCTGTGATTAGAATCAGGAAAGACGTGCATATCTCTATAATTTCTCTATTTTACTACAGTTTGTCTTCTGTCTTTGTGCAACAATTTTTGTAACTGCATCTGTTAATTTTTCCTAGGACAACATTGAGAGAGAAGATAACTATAGAGAAGAAAAGGCAAAGAGTGCGATGAACATAAACACCTTTAATTCAATCTCTAGTGTGTCATCTTCTGTCTGGATCTATCCCTGCTTTATAGATTCCAGTCATCTTTCACATGGCAGAACCAAGTTCCCTAGGACAAAGAAACACTTTCCTGGACATTTAAGTATGTCATGGTTTCCCAATTTTTCTGCCTGAGGCCCATGAATAACTTCACATCTTAGAGCTAGTTTCCTATTTGAGGCTTCTATCTTCATCCAAAAAATTGTCTAGTCAAAGTAATGTGGGCTCCATAGGACGGCTATTCTGAAAATAAGCAATAACCTGATATTAATCTCTTTTTTCCCAAGCAATGCTCTCGTAGAACAAGTCATGGGTTGTTCTTAGACAAAGACATCTACGAGTCAATGAGAGGGAAATCTGACCCAGCTCATTAAGACACCAAGTTGATCTCCTGCATTTTATCATGCTTTTAAGTATTTAAATACTATTATTTCAGTAGTCAATGGAAACCCTCTCACTGGATCAGTTAGGTCATGTATGTCCATTTTACATGAATAATGAATAAAGTGAGATTTCTAGAGCTCCAATGCCATCTCATAGCCAAGTGTTCATACAGCCTTGGGTCACTGGATTCTAGACACTCTGCTGAACCACATCCTAATTCTTAAATCAACTTATTCCTATAGATAAGTATCAGACACTGTAGCTTTTTTGAGCCTCCAGGATATGACAACTAGCTAATACATTGAAGGAGTTTCTGTATCCGATTGGACTTGTAATTATCCATTTTGGAAAGAAGTAAAGATATCTTCATTCTCTCAGGAAAAAAATTAATTAAGGGAGGAAAGAAGGAAGGAAAGAAGGAAAGAATGAAGGAAGGAAGAAACAAAGGAACAAAGGAAAGACACAGATTTCTCATAATGCAGTACAGTGGCCAGATATTTTGGAAGGCATGAAGTGTATGCAGTAAGGAATTGACTACGTTAAACTCAGCCTCTGGTTCCACCTCAGAAATCCTTGGTTTCATTTTTCCAATACATCACTTGCCTCCAGATCACACTGATACCACTGCCACTTGGTCTAGCACCTAACTGAGCTTCCTGATGAATCTAATTTGAAGCTTTGGGCTGAGCTCTATGCATGTCATGTGCCCTTCTTCTTTTGGGTTGGATGAAATGTTATACTAAGGAACATGGTGCCTACCTTTCTGAACTGTCACTGAGGGATCAGATGATGTAAACTGGAGGTCTGAAGGAATTAGAGTGCCATGGGGTAAACCCTAACCCATGGAGAGGAGGAGATGGGAGGAAGCCAGACAAACCAATTCCTCCTCCTCTCTTCTGTGTACTGCTCTGAGATGCAGTGTTCTATTCATCCTCTCCAGGCAATGTGCTGCGTGCTAGAAAGTAATCCTCACAGTATCCAGTGGTTTTCTTTGAGATGTACAGCAAAGAGAAGTGACCTACAGAGCAACTCAATGAATTGTTTCTCATCTTTCATTGCCTATGTTTTAATGGGCCTTGATTGACCTTGCTTCCCCAAATGGAGTGTCATGCTTCTGTTCTTACTCTGAGCTTTGCTTTTAGAGAACTTAGGCCAAGAGCACATCTTAGTGATTCCTATTTCCTGGTAGCTAGGACAGTAATAGATACATTGCACTCCTCTGTAAATTTGGAAATGCTAAGTTAAATTGATTCTTTGAAGTAAAGTAAGTCAGCTATCAACAGGGTGTTGGCATTTGCAATTTGTTTCTTAATGTGAGATGAAAGGTTAGCATTAGTAATAGGAGAGGAAGTATCAGGAAGCAAGTTCCCTTTCCTGCACTTTGAAATCATAGTCCTAACATCATATCCTTTTCAAGTAACCAAAGCTGAGGATTATTCTAAATAGACTTTAGTAGTGAATGGTTTATTTCCTCAGCACAGCCCCCATGGCCCCCCACGCCCCCCCTGCCAGCCTCCACACCTCTGGGAAAAACACACTCAACCACATATCTGACTCCTATAAAAAATCCCTCCGAAAAACTTATTTTCCCAAAGCCAGCCCTGAAAAGTCTCCCAGTCACTTATCTTGATTTATAGTGATCTAATTCAGATTCCACAGTGTTCTTTAAAATAATGTTTTATATATTTATATACAGATGTGGAAAGATATAGATAGGTAAATACATAGATATGTAGATAGGTGGGTATACACACACACACACATATATCTTAATGTAAGATCCTGTACTAGCTCTTATGTGCAGTTCAATTTTCACATCAAATTAAGGAGCAGAGTGATACACAGCTTGAGGCTATGTTACACTCAACCCACCACAAAGGGTGTGTATGAGAAAGAATCTGACAGATATGCATGGCTAGGTGAAGACTTGTTATCTCAAGCTCAATTTCCTTCTCTGAGACAGCAGTGTGGGTGGCTTGCCAAAACAAGAAAGCAAGATCTTTATCATAAAAAATAGTGTACTGAAGTCCTTACAATCAGAGTGGAATATGCAATAATGTTGTAGTCATATGATATCCTGTAAAGATTCTACCTTCTCACTACATTTATGACCAGCTCTGGGGGAAAATGTCATAGATGTCATCAGTTCTTTTGTGTTTCTCATGCAATTTGGTAAGCCTTTCTCAAGGTGCTTAGCCTTCTTGGCTCACGTGTGACAGTCAAGAACACAAGTACATTGCAGAACTATGACTTGCCACTGATAAACCTGATAAGCTGGGCCACTCTTATTAATTTCACGTAATCTGTTAAACAGTTTGTAAGGTCTCTATCAGGTTTAGATCTCTTGAACTTTACCTGTGACTTATTTAATTTCCGTAAGGAGACCTGCTGTCCCAGTTCCCAAGACTTTGGCTGTCATACAATATTACTTCAATATCATACATACAACTGTGACAGTTGGCTAAAACGATGTGTTGACTGGATTCTTGCTACTCAAAAGGAGTGGGTGGGATCTACAGACTGGCCAGGCTAGTATCACCTGGGAGCTTATTAGAAATGCAGTCTCAGTAGTTAACCTAGATCTATTAAGTAAGGGTCTACATTTCACCAAGACCCCCAACTAATTTAGACACACGTTAAAATCTGGACTAGAGGGCTGGCTCTGAGGAAATTTTGTTCTGATGTTGAGGTTCACTGCAGGCCACCTCCTTCTCAGAAACTGGTTAACCCAAAGGTGCCAAACAGACTACTTAGATTACATGAATGGGTGGGCAGTAAGGAGCTCGGAGCTTCCCAACTGTTATGGCCAGTGAACAAATTGTTTCCAGTTCTGCCAATGACTCAGATGATCCCTTCTTCTACAGTTTATCTCGTAACCCTTATTCATTAGGCTCACTTCATGACACTCTCATATTTATACTCAGTGTAATAACTCTCGCATTAATTTTGGTTCATCAGACCTTTCACATGTTTATCATATAATTTAAGGGTTTTCACACACCATATCTTCATAGCCTGAGGCTTTTTTTTTTTTTTTATCTTTTCTTTTCACATTTATAGAGAGAAATTATCTTTTTGTCTTCAGTGCATAGTTATTTCTATTTTACTTTTTGACAGATAGAGAGAGAGACAGAGACAGAGACAGCTAGAGAACCGAACTGTGGGAACTCCCCAGTTCAGCATGTGGGTCCACATGGGCCGGAGCCAGGATTCGATCCTCGGTCCTCATGGCCTCAAAGCGAGCGCTCAACCCGCTGAGCCGTCCCGGCTTTTCCCCTGAGGCTTTTTTAATTCAGCTGCTCCTTCCTTCTTCAGGACTCACTTATCTTTCACAGGGAGTTTCTTCCTCTTCTCCAAGGTCAGGTATATCCTATCCCATATATATCTTTTTCTTTTCAGTCTTATGAAGTATTATAATTAAAGTTGTTATGTTTTTATATATCAGCTGGAGACTTTTGGCATTACCTAACAATATGGACTTTAACTTTTATTAATAAAATCAGAAGCACTTCTCTCATGGGGTTACTGGGAGACTTGAAAGAAGTACAATATTCAGAGTAGTACTTTATCACAACCAGCCCATGCAGAACCCACTCAAAATGTTTTCCTCTCAATCTGTGCATGACTGGATCCTTTTCTTTCTTTAGATTTCAGGTTTAAATACTCGTATGACTTCTTCAGAAAATAGGTATCTTGGCTGGAAACAGAAAGTGAGACAGATTTCTCTAAGACTGGAAATAGGTATCTGTCTTTGCTCCTTGCATCTTCATCTCTAAACAATGACCTCTGTGTTCTGCTTTGAAGCCAAGATGGCCTGTTAAGGTTTATGTCCACACCTTTTGGCAGGAATAATATCTAAAAAATATGCCTCTTAACAGAGATGATTGAACTCAATCAGTGTACTCTTTTAAAACTGAGGAGTTCATTCTTTAAATGTTTTATAGCAATGATAGCTTGGTCTAGGTAGCCCAAGGATCGCCAGTCACTGAGCTTTATGGATCCTTCATGTCTTGTAGTTTTCTCTGTTGCCTCTATGCTCTGCTTGGGGCAAAGTAATCTTTTCTTAGATTTCCAATTTTCCTAGTCATCCTGTATTAGCATTTCATTCATTGGGTCTTTCCTTCTCCCTCAACAAATCTTCAAGGAAGTAGTGTGCTGACGTCTCTTCCTGTCACTACTCTCTTTCCCCACACAGGGCCTGAGTGGTAGGCAGGGTGGCTGGAATTTCTTTCCAAGACCCAGACACCATTCTGTTCAATCAATTATAGTTGCTGTCACTCAAGGAAATAGTTTTTGGTCCAGCCATTCTATCCCACTCCACCCCATACATTTCAAATTAAAGAAATTAGTGTTTCAGGAGAAACCCTGACAAAGAATCAGACTCCCCAATTTCTATTTTTAACCAGATCATCATGATTTCTTTCACTGGTGAGGATATATGTATTTTATGTTCAGTATACCATGCAAGAACAATACTGGCTAAAGCAGCATTCCATAGGAAATAAGTGGCTCACAGTTTTGCCTGCTCTGATAATCATTCTTGCTTATACCCATTGGGAAGATGAGCTTAAATCTGGATTCAGTGCTAATTTTCTGTATTACATTTGGCAGCTCATTTCATTTCTGTGGATCAAGCTCCTCCTTTGTAAGTGAAAATCATAGTAATTCCAAATCCTTATGTTGTTGTGAAAAAGTATACAAAACCACATAGCACATTATCTGGCAAACCTAAATGACAGCTTTCAGGGAAACCATCAGATGCGTTCCAACTAGGCTGTATACATACAGAATATTTCATGGAGAGATTTTTTTTTTTTTTTCACTTTAGAGTGACTGAACTTCACACTACAGATTAAGAATTTTATAAAGCTTACCTAAAACTTTAGTTCTCATTCTCTGTCTGTAACTACTCTGGGGTCTCTGTTTAAAATTCACTACCGTAGTTTAAGAAGGTTCTCTCTGCCTTCAATACATTCAGAACATGCTTGCTGCCAATTACTTATTGCCAGGGAATTGCATTGATGTGTGCCTGCCACCCTATTTTGCTCTGTCTTTGCCTCTTGCATCTTCATCTCTTAACAATGACCTCTGTGTTCTGCTTTGAAGCCAAGATGGCCTGTTAAGGTTTATGTCCACACTTTTTGGCAGGAATAACATCTAAAAAATATGCCTCTTAACAGAGATGATTGAACTCAATCAGTGTACTCTTTTAAAACTGGGGAGTTTATTCTTTAAATATTTTATAGCAATAATAGTGGAAATAAACAAGGACAATGAAACCAAGGATTATTTATTTTTTTTATTAAAGAGAGAATATAAAATTTGATTGAAGTCTGAAATGTTCATCAACATACTTCTTGTATCTGGCATGGTTTTTAGTAATTGGTCTGTTATAAGGTAGCTAGCTATTCAATGGTATTTGTTTGAACAAATTAATGCACTAATGAATTGAAACTGACACTTATATGAACAGCAAACAGCACATTTTGTTCTTAACATTGACATGACCTTAAAAGCCCTGATTATTGAAAAAATAAACGAATCTCTAGGAATTCTTGTCAAAATAATTAAAAATAACCTTTTTAATTTAGAATAGCTTTTGATTTACAGGAAGTTTCAAAGATATAAAAGTTCATAGAAACCCTATACCCACTTTTCCTATTATTAACCTCATACATTACTATGACATATTTGTCACAATTAATGAACCAATAATGACATTGATACATTATTACTAACTAAACACCTCATTTGGATTTTCTTAGTCTTTAGCTAACATATTTCAAGATCCTTCCAAATGGCTCCTCCTGCAAAGTGACACAGAATACTTTAATTCCCATTTCATTGGCCAAAGAAAATTCTACAGCCACACTTCAGTCTAGGGAGACATGGAAATGCAATTCTGCAAAGCTTGTATATGGGAGTCTATAGAAATAAACATACTTTGGTTAACAGTACGCAATGAATACTATAATAGTAATTCACACATGTACTGCATCTTTACAGTTTACAAAGTTGTTCAAGAATGTTTCTCATCTCTTATTCTAAGGTCAGAGATAAAGTTGCAGGAAATTTGGAATAGAAGACTCCAGGGTTAAATAGCTTGCCAGAGTTGCCCAGCTAGCATATGGCCAACCAAAACTCAAACCAATACCTTCTGAAAATACTCTGATAAAATATTCCCTCCAAGTAAACCACAAATGTCTCCTGCCTTCATTTGCTATTCCTCGTTCTCAATGAACTAGCTAGGGGACATGAAAAATTCCAGAGCAGGGGTCAGCAAACTTTTCTATAAAGAGGCAGACATTAAAGGCTTGTGGTTGTGCAGGATACAAGGTCTCAGTCACAACCCCTCAATCCTTCCATTGTACAGCAAAAGCACCAGTAGAGAATACAAGAATAAATGAATGTGTTGCAATAAAACTTTATGTACAAAAGCAGAGGTGGGGAAGGGGGCTGGATTTGGAGCTGGGTCACAGGTTGCCATTTGTAGCCCTAGAAACTGGAAGAATCTACAGAACAACCTGTGATATGTTGATATATGTCGTCTGTGACATATGCAACTTAAAATTCATTGATTGGCTGATCCCATCACTCTTTAAAATTCTCCCTTTGTCAATGCCTTTTCAATCCTTGTGACCAATCATACAAGAAAGCCTTTATTCTTTGTTCATCTGTTAACATCTTTCTATACCTCCTTATAACTTATGGTGATCTGTAGCCTAACAGAATTGCTTACCTGACTCTTAACAAGGAAAGTGTATGAAGATCAAAGTATTCTGAAGTGGCACTTAGAGGTATATGAACTTGAAGAAGACAGACACAGGGCCAGGGGCAGCTGAAACTATGAAGGGTTAGCAGGCGCATGCTAACGTTTGAAAGAAAGTCTCTCACCATTCCCCACCCCCCCCAACACCACTTTTTCTTTTTTCTGTGAATATACATATATAAATTCTGTGTGGTCTTTATCACAGATAACGTATCAACATATGATGGAAGAAGCCAAAAAATATGCTACAGGGAATTTTTGAAAAGCTTTCAGGCTATATTTATATAAATTACTTACCTCTCATGTAATCAGAATAAAGAAGTTGGATTGAAACTTTAAATATTTTCCACCATGGAAATATATTTACATACAGTTTGTAAATAGCAGCTTGCTTATATGTAAATAATACATATGTTTATATATTTTTATGGATATGAGCATACATGTATCTATACACAGGGAAAAGTTAGAAGTTTAAAAGAAAACCAGGTTGGTGAGATGTAAAAGCTAAAAAGATTTTCCCATATGTGTAGGGCATACCTAACCCAACACAATATTTTTATAACGATTACTGAACAGGAGAATATCCTCTTTTTAAAGAGTTTCCTTTGTTCACTCAGGACTTGAATTTAAGTTTCTCTTTTATTCTGATGCTTGTTCAAATGACTGAACAGGACCTCAGCTATAGGAATTTGGTGGATTCAGACTGACCTCAAGTTCTTTGCAGCAACTCCCAGCATGAAATCCGTTTTCCCATCTCTCAGCTTCGGACTGGCCTTCTACTATGCATTGACCAGTAGAATGCAGTGGAAATGATTCTGTACAACTTCTGAGAGGGACCTCAAGAGGCCGTGGAGCTTCTGCACTTGCATTATTGGAACACAGACCATGTGGAGAGAGAGGCCAGACAACATTAGCACCAATCACCGGACCTATGACTGAAGCCTGCCTGGGCCATTCAGTCCTAGGTAAACAACCAGATGACTTCAGTCATAGAATGACCCCAGGTGACCCCAGCAGAACAACCAACCAGCAAACCCAACCCACTGAATGGTGAAACATGATAAGTAATTTTAGTCTTAAGCCATATATGTTGAGAAACAAAATTTGATAGTTTCAGCAACCCCTTAAACCTGTCCAATTTCTGAATTAGAAATATATGAATGGGTAGGTTGTTTCTTTCTATGTATGTGTTTCTAGGTATGGCTATTATGTGTGAGTATGGTGTAAATAATAGTGAGGTACAACTAATATTTTTGAGTACCTGATGTATGCAAAGCACTGTGAGATATGTTTATTTAAACTACATCTTCTGTGACTATTCTAATCATGGTATCAGCATTTACAAGAACAAATATATTTTCTTCTTGTACTTTGGCACATGAACAGTTCAGTTTTTCTATGTAAACCAGCGAAGATAACATCACAGAAATACTCAGAAGAAAATATTTACCTTCCTAAAATTTTAATTTAAAAACTATTGTCAAATGCACAATAAACAAAATTCAATGATAGATAAATTAAGAGGGAATATTTGTAATGTGTATCTCAAAATTGAATGTGCATAAGCTTTAAAAAAAAACATCAACAATAGGTAAAATCCAGACACTCAATAAAGTGGAAAAAATACCTTACTAAATTCATAACACATTGTTATCCAAAAGGGAATGTTTATTCAGATAAAAATCTCAAAGCAAAAATTGACATTATAATTTATTGACCAGAACTATTTTGTTATTTCATCCTTTCATTTAAATGACATGTACAAAGCTAGATATTGGGAACTTTAACTTGAGCAAAACAGAATCCTTCTATGAATTAGTCCAGAGCAAAGTGAAGGAGACAGAAGAATGAATGATCAATATAATATAGTGACACTAAGTTGTAGTGGCTCAGTACTAAGTTGTTGCCACATGCAAGAGTATTAAAGGATTTCAGAAACTGCAAGAAAATAGTAGAGAATCCTTCTTACAGGAGGTGAAGCCAGAAGTTTCTGAAAGAACAAGTTAGAATTTTCCAGGTGAAGGATGTGCCAGGGGAGGGGAGAATATTATTTGAGGGAATGTAGGGACCAAATGCAAAGGGTAAGGTGAGAAATGGCAAATTGTATGTGGGGAAAATATAAGAAGTGTGATAGGTGTCTAGAAGTAAAACTGAAGAGCGGTGTTGGACTCATGGAAGACTTC
>PVKE010027741.1:0-21058 GCA_004027555.1 Craseonycteris thonglongyai | reverse complement strand
ATGTGGCTGCCGACATGGTTGTATTTTTTCATTTTTATTTTTTGATGAATATTTTGGGAAAACCCGCGAAGCACTGAAGCTGCAAAACATGAAGCGTGAAGTCGCGAGGGAACACTGTAGTGCAGTGCTTAAGTGTCGATGGTACTTAGTTCTATGAAAACATAGAGTTGCGCCATTATATATATGCTTCTGAGTGGACTAGACAACATAGTAATGAGCATACATTTTTATGTAAGTTGCCTTAGCTTTGATATCTCACTTCAGTATTGATTAAATTGCTGATTTTGGAAAAGCTAATTAACCTCAATGAAGAATATGTTTTCTGTGAAATAGAGGCATAGTAAGAGGTGTTATAAGATTTAAGTAAGCTTAAGCATGAAAGTTGAGTTCAGATAATAGTCAATAGGTCTTACAATTATTACATCCTATGCTCTATATAAAATATACTTTATACAAATACAGATTTTCCTTTGATTTTAGACATTATAAAGAACAAAGAGAGAAAAAATGGCTTTTTTAAATATAAATTTTCATCTCATCTACATCACCTAAAAGATTTTGCATGAAACACTTTCTTAGTATAGCAAACAAGCCTTTTAAGACACTTTAGACTATATTTATATGCTCCTGAATTCAGTATTTCTTTGGGAGCAAAATGACTTGGAATACAATCATCCATGGTTTATGAGACAGATGTTACATGGATTTTTCTCTCCTCCTATTTTCTACTTTTTTATAATGCATTCTGTAAAAATTCACCTGTTTCCTACAAGTAAATGCTGTTAGAAATAATACAACATAATCAATAGGGTCTGTGACGTATTTAAAGATAAGTGCTAAAAATTAGAGAGTATTTCTCATCATTAACTTAATAGTATCTGCCTCTATAATTTCTCAGTGCTCACCATGGAAATTTATAAGCTTGGAGTCATAAGAAACTGCTTTATATTCTTAGAAATATAATAACTATTCTTAGAATTTTAAAGAACGATGTCATTCAACTCTGAATGTCATATTTGTTCTCAGGCATAGAATTCTTTAGTAACTTGTATTTGGTTCTTACTGCTTCTACTTCACGCCTTGCACATTTGCTCTAATTTTAAACTCCAATGCAAAACAATGTGACATCAATATTTAGAGTACTGATGATTGCTGATGGCTATACCTCAATGTTATGTCAAGATGATACAGCATTTGATGGGGACCAATTAAGATCAATGTCAACACATGGGTTTTGAAAAAAATCACATAGTAAATTTTTGGCAGAATAGTAAGAAATGCTTCTCATTCATCAGTGAAAAGACATGTGTTTCATTGCAGTTTGTTCTGGGTGTGAATTTAATAATGTGCTGTACAAGTCCAGTTTTAGTTAATTTCTAGTCAATGACAAACGAGACAGTTAAAGAGATTACTGTATTTTCTGAATTAGATGAGGAACTAAATTAGTTTTTGTATTCTAACTTAATTTGAAGTCATAAGGGAACATAGTATTATATGTTAAAGAAAAATATACTTTTTAAACGAGTCCACTATTTTTTCTGAGCACAATTTTTGGAAAGTAACAATTATATCAAAACAGACTGACATTTAAAGCAAGTTTTACTAAGAATGAAAATGCATGAATATTTTAAAGGAGTGATGGTTGATGATGGTTATGAAAAAGGAGAAATCTTTCTGAAAGTAAGGCAAGGTAACCAACTCCATTTCACTAGGAATATCTTTCCTCATTCAATTTGATATTCAACTAGCATTCCTATATGCTCACTCCTCTTATAACACATTCTAAGTTTCCAAGAATTGGAGCAGTAAAAGGAAATGAGATGTATGAAATGCATATAGAAAAAAGAAACCCAAAAGGGTAAAGAAATTAAATCATTTTAAGGCTTATTTCATTTTTAAAGCCAGGTAAAATTGCCTCTTTTAAATCTCTATTTCTATTATTTGCCATTTCTATTAGAAGGCCTACATTTTTCATATTAATTTAAAATAAGTTACTTTAATATTAAATAATTTTTTTTCATTGCAATGGATTTTTCTCTGTATGTTTCTCTCATATTTATTTTATTTTATTCTGCAATATACCTTTTATAGTCAGGGATATTGTTTTTACCATCTAGGAACAATTGAACCACTATTGAAAATAGTTGTATTGTCAATGTATTCTTAGTAGACTTAAATATATGAGTTAACATATGAAACAAATAAAATTATCTATAATTTTCTACTACCATTTAATCTTAAAGAAGTAAATAAGAGGTTTAGAATTATTATAGGATACATATCTGAGATACAAAGTATTATATTAATATACTATTATTCTCAAAAAATATTTTGTCTTATATGAAGATAAAGCCACATGATATATTTTCAACAAAAGGAACAATGACTGTTGTAAACTAGTTTACTGTGTTATTAATAAGTGAGTCAAAATATCACAAAACCTGCCTCGATGTCAGAACTAAACTTCTGTGTTTTGTGTACTTGTAATTATCTCTAATTTAAAGATAGCACTGAGAAAGCCAAAGTAAATCTGGGCTAAAACTTTGAAGACGGGTGAACATGAAATAATTATATAATATTGTTGCACAAGTCAGTTGTCACATACAATAAATTTTATCACAAGAGAGGTATATAAAATGTGATTAAGTAATTTGTGAACCAGGCATTTGACAAAAAAACCAAGGTGAATTACTTATTGGGTTGCCTGACAATTATAACACTGTTCTTTTTTCCTAACTTGGATTTCATATAGGCCCTTATCTTAGCGTGTTTATAATAGATGGGTATATTTTTATATGCAGCCCACACTCTAATTAGCACATTTTAATTTTCAGCTTAAAAGAAAGCCACAAGTAGCATATGGCTTAGAAAGTTTTATTGTTAACAATTAAGCTGTATGCCTCACTATAAGCCAAAATTAAATTTTCCTTTGCTTTGAGCCTGGCTCTCTGACTCCTTATTTTAATCGAATAACTAATTAACTAAACAAGGATGAAATGAGTTACGTACTTAATTTTGTTAGACATTAGAGATAACTTAGTTTTGAGAAACTACTTTTCTAAGTATTGAAATGGTTTCCTTATGTCAACTCTAGTGGACTTGCAAGTATCTATTGTTTTTATCTCTGAAGTATCAAATGAATATTATAGTGTATATGCTTATAGTAAATAAATAAACTTGTTGACATTTTGTTTTAAATATATATTTGATGCTCTGGGACTGTTTCACTTTAAAAAATATACACACTATAATTTGTTGCACTATAATTTTTAAATATAATGAAAAGCTTATAAGGTTTATCATTTTTATAGTGTGCCTTCTGAAAAAAATATTCAAAACAATATTATATATTGGTATTGCATAAGTATAAGCATGCCATTATGCCCTGAAGTTACTTACAGGGTGTGTTGATGCTGTTCATTTATATGACCCAAAATAAGCTGTATAGAAAGCCAAACATGAAATCATAGAAATCCTTTTTCTTTGGTCTCCCTCTCATTTCTTCTACATTTCACTCTCTGTCTGGATTACTGGCATTTTTTATGCTGTTGCTTCTTTTTTCAGACTGTGAAACCATCAGACTCACTCTTTTCTGCAATTCTGGAGGGTAGTGACCGTGTACTACATTTTTTTCAGACTGGAGCATCTATGAGCATACTCAACTTTTAACTTGCTGATATTAATCACCAATCTTATTAGAAACAACAACTCCTTCCAATCACAACCGAAGGTGAGAAGAAAAAAGGAGTTGAAAAAAATGATACAAACTTTTTCATCACACTTTGTTTTTGGTGAAACAATTTGTATAATAACAGAGGAGAATGCTGCTTTCTGCCTTCTTTTTGAATGCAGAGGTCAGGGGTAAGGTAGTACTGTGTTCTCTATGCCCATTCATAGTTAGCTATATAGCTTTTATCTCTCTGGGCACAATAAGTTTTAGGTAATGGTAAAATTCATGGAATCTCCAACTCTTTCTGCATGAGTAGTACTCTATGATAGTCTCATTTTTGGATATCAACATTCTACCCCCCCATAACATCACCTTGTAAAACTGGAGATTTTATAATTAAAGTTAAGAGAGAATCACTGGCATGCTATCTAGTATAATAGTGCAAGTCACCAAAATGCCTATAAATTTGGAGAATATAGTGACCATATTCATGATTTACTGCCTTGCTCTTTCCACAAAACACGGTTTGCTAAACCTTTGGCTATTCAGTTGTGACATGTGTTATCTTTTTTATTTCATTGTTCAAGGGAAAGTTTGATGTTGCAATGCAATATCTTATGTATTAACAATCTCAACTATCAGTTACTGAGTTTGTTTCAAAAAACCAATTAATACATACTTATGTATTTCTATGGTAAAAGTCTACTGTGAAAATGCTTTCTGTGTCAAGCTAGTTGAAATCACAGAGTCATTCATTCTCTGTGCTCTCCTGCTGAACTATCAGATCCAACAACTGATAAAGATCACCACTAGTTTTACTAACGGTTCAGGAAGACGCAAATATGAAGTTTTTCAAGTGTTTAATCTTTACTACTACAGCCCAAAACAGAGGTTAGTAAGCAACCCAAGTTTCTTCATCTACAACATTAAGAATCCTAAAGGAAAACTTCTATTACCAGAAACAAGTGACTAGAATATTTGATCTCTACTGCTGAAAACAATTAGAAATGATAGATATAATGTTTTCTAAATATTTAAGAATATTTAATAAAAGCAAGGTAAAACACTATATGTCAAAAAATATAAGAAATGAGTAACCATGAAAAAATGGTTTAAGGTAGACTGGAAGAGTTACCTAAATGATTTTGCCTTAATAACATCTGTTGATTAGAACTTCTTGAGCTTAAAAAGAGAACTATGTAAGGAAAAAAAAAAAAGATGGAGTAAAGGCTTTGTAACTTCTCCAAAAGGTGAATCTAATAGCCGTATTATTAAACTGAGATCTTACTATATATATTATGGCCAATAACTGGTTCTCAAACATATTAAGTTTTGAATCCCATAACCAAGAGAGTCCAGTTAACCTTAAAATGTGAGCTTGGTTGAAGATTCAATTGAACTGTTAGTTGCCAACTTGTTTTGTGGAAGCAAGTATAGATCTACACAACAGAAAAACACTTCTGAAGTAGGTTTTAAGCTACTGTTCAGATATGGAGTATTTCACAACAAAAAATAATGTCTCATACATAGAAACAAAGTTACAGCAATCAAAATAAACAAAAAAATATATAGAGAGAGGCAAAGACTGCAAATACTGCAATTATGCTCTAATTTATGATGTTAAATATGACAACATAATCAAACAAATAAATAAATACTTTAAAATATCAATAATAGGGATACTGGGATAGTTTAGTAGGTTGAGTGCTTGCCTTGCAACAGTGAGGTCCAGGGATTGAATCCTGGTCCTGGTCCAGCCCGTGAAAACCCATATTCTGAACTGGGGCACTACCGGTAACAGCTAGGATGGTGGTGAAGGTTCTTTCTACCCATTCATGATAACCTGGTTTGGTTCCAGCCCCACATGGCCCCACATCCACCTGTGTGGAATGAAACTATGTCACAAGTAATAATGTACAACTGTGAAGACTGCCCTAGGCCTGCCTTCCCCTATTCTCATTCTCATTATCTCTCTCTCTCTCTCTCTCACCTTCTCTCAAACAATAGAATAAATAAATCTTAAAAATATATATATTAATAGTAAGCCCAAAAAAATAAAAGACAGTAAATAGTAGAAAAACAAAGAATCAGATAGACCTGTTAGAAATAAAAAATACAATATTTAAAAGTAAGCATTTAAAAGTTGGTTTTAACAGGGTTTAGGTGAAGTTAAAAAAATAAATTTAAACTAGAGTTTACATCAAAAGAAAGGCGGTACACAGAAAATGGAGAATATTTTTAATAGAAGTTCTAGAAAATAAGAGAGATAATGAAGACAGAAGTATTAATTAAAATGATAATAGCTGACTTATTACATAGATATTAAAATTACCAATTAACAAAGAAGTCAAGTTCATCTGAAGAAAAAGAGTAAAGAGAAAACCACATGTGATCATAGAATAAAATGATAAAAACCAAGATAAGGGAATATTAAGAGCAGGCAAGGAAAAAAAATAGACTTCAAAGACATGACTAGCAGAAAAACAACTTATTCTTAAGATCAACAACAACAACAACAACAACAATGGAATAAGAAAACAGAAGGACTTTTGGTTCAGCTGGAAGAGTAGGTCAACAGTGCTCATCTCCCCTCATGACCACATCAAAATTATAACCACCTTTGAGAATCACCTGAAGACTAGATGCATAGAATTCACATGACTAAGGATATTAAGAAGCCATGCTGAGACTGGTAAGAGGGACAGAGATGTGAAAAGGTATGCTCGCTTACCCATGTGTGGTAATTAAGAATTAAGAGTAATATCAAAGTTATGTCCCGCCTGAGAAGGGAGGTGTCCCAGTCCTATACTAGGCTCCCCAGTCCAGACCAGCAGCTCTAGGAAGAGGAGTCCCCAGAACATCTGGCTGTGAAGATCAGCACAGATGCTGTCCAGGGGAGAAGGAGGGAAACTGCCATTCAAGGAGGCCTACTAAAGTGCCCACACACAGACTTACTCACTGCTGGACTCACTGGCTCCAAGCTCCAGAACTAGGACAGCAGCTTCAAAAGTGCCAAGGACATATGGGGAGAAAAAAATATGTTTCACAAATTAAAGCAAAAAAAAGAAAAAAGAAAATTGTCTTAGATAAAAAGATTATCATGCAACAAAGAAATGAAAACACACATGCAAAATAAAAAAGCTGGACTCCTACATCATATCATATGCAAAGAGCAACTCAAAGTGAATCAGAGGGGGAAGCCAGGAGGGCTCAGCAGGGTAAACACTCACTTTGCAGCCCTGGAGTATGAGGATTGAGTCTTGGTCTCAGTCCTGGCCCGTGTAGACCCATATGCTAAACTGGAGTGTGTTTCTTAAACTTTATTTTTTTATTTTTATTTTTTTTTGACGAGAGAGAGAGAGAGAGAGAGAGAGAGAGAGAGAGAGAGAGAGAGAGAGAGAGAGATAGAGAGATACAGAGACAGAGACAGAGGGAGAACTGAACTGGGGGCACTCCCCAGTTCAGCATATGGGTCCGCACAGGCCAGGGCCGGGATTCGATCCTCGGTCCCTGGCACTGCAAAATGAGTGCTTAACCCACTGAGCCATCCCGGCTTCCCTGGAGTGTGTTTCTTATGTGGGAAGTCCTCAGGTCAGCTCCTGCCGGAGGCAAGCTTCCCATGTGGGAGGCCCCGGTTCAGCCCCCAGCTGGAGGGGAAGCATCTCCCATACAGGAGGCCCCCAGCCTGGTTCCCACCCAGCCCAGCTTCCTGACCACCTGTGTGAAATGAAGCTATGTCAAAAACTAATGAATACTACTATAGAGACTGCTCTGGGCCCTCCCCCTTCTCTCTACCTCTTTCTTTCTCTGTCTGTCTGTCTGTCTGTCTCTCTCTCTCTCTCTCTCTCTGTCTAAAACAATAAAATATATCTTTAAAAAAATGAATCTGAGGCCTAAATGTAAAAGCAAAGAAAATACAATGGAACAAATAAATAGCCTCTTCAACAAACAATATTGGCACTGAACATCCCTGTGCAAAAAAAAAAAAAAAAAAAAAAAAAAAAAAAAAAAAAAAAAAAAAAAAAAAAAAAAAAAAAAAAAAAAAAAAAAAAAAAAAAAAAAAAAAAAAAAAAAAAAAAAAAAAAAAAAAAAAAAGGAAAAATAAAGAATTAAGATACAGATATAATGTTCAAAAAAATGAACTCAAGATGTATTATAAGCCTAAATGTGAAATGCAAAATTGTAAAGCTCCTAGAAGATAGCATAGAAAAATATCTGTATAACCTTTTCTTTCCTAGAGAAAATCCGTAGGACTTTTTAGACACAATACCAAAAGCACCATGAAAGAAATAATCGATAACCTAGACTTCGTTAACATTAAAAATGTCTGCTTTGCAAAAGACAATGTAAATAGAATATGAAGACTAGCCACAGACAGGACAAAGATGTCTGCTAAAGACACATCTAATCAGACATATGCAAAGAATTCTTAAAACTCAACAGCAAGAACACAACCAACCTGATTAAAAAGTGAACAAAAGGCCTGAGTTGATACCTGACCAAGAAAAATATGTAGAGAGTAAAAAAGATGTTCGGCATCATATATCATTAGGAAATGGCAAACTGAAACAGGTTACCACTCTATACCTGCTCGAATGGCTAAAATTCAAAACACTTGACACCACCAAATGCTGACAAGAATATAGAACATGTGAACTCTCATTCACTGGTGTGAACATGCAAAATTGTACAGTTACTTTGTTAGACACATTGGTAGTTCTTTGTACAAAATTAAACACCTTCTTATAATTGTGATCATTGATATGTACCCAAACAAATAAGGAAACTTAAGTGCACATGAAAGTCTGCACAAAGGTGTTTATAGCATCTTTTGCCAGAATTTGGGAACAACCAGTATGTCCTACAGTAAGTGAGTGAATAAATATTGTAAACTGTGATACATCCACACAATGAAATATTATTCAGTGCTAAAAAAAATTCAGTTACCAAGACATAAAAGCAGACCTGGAGGAACCTTAAAAGTGTATCAGTAAGTCAAAGAAGCTAATCTAAAAAGATGACATATTGTATGATTAAAACTATATGACATTCTGAAAAAGGTTAAAACTATAGAAACTGTACAAGAATTAATGGCTACCAGGGATTAACAGGGAGAGGAATTAATTTGCAGAGCACAGATAATTTTTTAGGATGAGTGAAACCAGTTTGTTTCAGACTACAATGGTGAATATACATCATTACATATTTGTGCAAGCCCATAGAATATATAAAAGCTAGAGTCAGTTTTCATATACACTACGGAATTTGAGTGAAAATGAAGTGTTCATATAAATTCATTGATTGTAACAAATGTGTCACTTGGAATGAGATATCAATAATGATAGATTTTGAGCATATATGGTAGGTCAGGGAGTATATGGAGGAAAATAAGGGAATTCTGTGTACTTTATGTTTAATTTTTCTGTGAACCAAAAACTGCTTTAAAAAATAAAGGTTATTATCATTAAAATATTAAATGAACTATTCATACCCAAAACAATATGGATAAATCTCTAAATAATTGTGCTTCTTGGAAGAATTCAAACAAACAAAAAAAGAGTACATACATATGATTTAATTTATGTAAACTCTAGAAAAGCAAATTAATCTGTAGAAAGAGAAAGTACATTGTGCTTAAGTACAAATGAAGGACACACACAGAAAAATGCATTCCTACAGGCATTTTATAAACATCTTGTTCATTTCTCCAGAATGCCAGAATTTTTATTGGAATTATATTTTATATACAGTTCTATTTGAAGATATTTGACAGTTTAGTTACATTGGCTATTAGGTTATTTAAATTAGAATGGTAATTACTGTAATTCAATAAACTAGAAGATTAATCAAATTATCATATTGATTGTATAAGAACAGGGTCAGATTAATACCCTACAGAATCTAGAAGGTAAAATTATGTGCTAAAGAGTATCTATGGAATGTTTACAGAAAACAACATACTTGTTATGGGCCATTGAACATCGAGAACATGGCAAGAATGACTACTTTCACTACTTATTGAGCAGTTTACTGGGGAGCCTAAGCAGTAAAGTAAGGAAAGAAAGTAAATTTAGAAGTACAAGAAATTGCAGGGAATAAATAAAACTTTTTTTATTCGCAGATGCTATGATTATGTACAGAAAAATTCAAAGATGGTGTAGATAAATTAGAATAGAAAAATTTATCAAGGATGCTGGATACGAAATCAGTGTAGAGTTCTATTTTTTTTACCTGTTATTAATAAGCAGTGAAATGAAATTTTGAAAGATGCTATATATAATACTATAATAAATAGAAATATCTAGAAAGAAATCTCACAATGTATTTAGGAGTCATTAATGGAAAAAATATATATTTTATTGAGAAACATTTAAAAATACATAATGAAATAGACAAACACAGCAGGTTGATGGATTGGAAAGTGTAATATCATGAAGATAGAATTCTTTCCAAACTGTATAGATTCAAGGTAATCACTACCAAAATTCCAATTTTTTTTTAAATGATGCACTGTTTTCTCATGAAGAACAACATGGAAGTTCTCACTTGTTTTACTTGATAAAATATTAAGTATTGAGCTGTACTAATTATAGTGGTATGACATTGGTTTATGAAGAAACAAATAGAATAGAAAAGATTTAATAGCCCAGATGCAGATCTGTAAATTTATGGAAATAGTGTATGTCAGAGGTGACACTGGAAGCCAGTGGAAAAACATGATAAATTTACCAATAAATGAACCATAGAAATTTGTTCTCCTTATGGGGTTATATGCAGCTTGACCACTACCTTACATCAAAAACAGCAAAAATGACAAAAACAATTTTAAGTACAGATAAAAACACTAATATATCTTAGAGTATTCCTTGAGCTGAATTGGGCTATAGTTTTTGTTTTTTCCTTTTTTTTTTTTTTTTTTTTTTTTTTTTTTTTTTTTTTTGCAATATTGTATTTTCAATTCATTAAGAAAGGTTTGCTAATGACATAGTTCTTGGAAAGAGACCGCATATCTCAATATATCATCTTTTTCTACTCCCTGACCCTCGTTCATCATATGTGAGAATCTTCCATAATTCTATTACTATTCGATACTGGGAACTAGTTTTGGCCCATTCAGGCTGCTATAGTAAACTATTACTGACTGGGTGGCTTCCAGATAGCAGATAACTTATTTCTTACAGTTCCGGAGGGTGGAAGTTTGGGATCCTAGTGCCAGCATGGTTGTGTGAGGGCTCTCTTCTTTGCAGAGTCCTTGTTCTGTCTGTTTATGACAGAAGAAGAGAAAGATATCTCTGGAACCTCTTTCGTAAGGGCACTAAATTCATTCATTAGGACTCTGCCTTGGTGATCTCATGACCACCAAAGACCTCGCCTAGTGTAACACCATCACCTTGGGTATCAAGTTTTCAACCTGTAAATTTGGGGAAGACGTAAACGTAACATCGATAGCAATCCCCAGTCTAATCTCCACCTTCATGATGAGTCATCTACTTCTATAAGAGAATCTCATCTTGAGAACGGCCTTTTTATAGTTACTATTTGTGATTACTATCTAAGTAAACAAGCTCTGTGTGCTGTTGCTTTATTTTGAGAATTGATCCCTTGGAACAGGCATGAGAATCTAGTCATAAAATGAGAATGAGGAGAAGCCCATTGAAAGATGTATTACTCAGCTGGTAACTGCAGGGGGGACTATCTGAGGAACCACTTAGAATATGTCTGAGAATTATCCTCTCGGGTAGGATCAGGAGTTTACATAGAACATGGTTAAATTTGAACCTTAGATAAGTAACAGTTTAAAACTGTTTCAAATATTGAATAAAATGTTTTTATAGTAACATTCTATTTTATATAAAATTCAAATTTAATGGGTGTCAGGCATTGTGATTTGCTACATCTGGCAAAATTGCTTGTAAGAAACGCCAACGAATATGTCTACATCAGCTTTTCCTCTGAGTTGACCCACGGGTGCCCCTTATGGTATTCATTCCTTTGAATGTCCAGGCTTATCAGACAGAAGTTTTCAGTAGGATTTCACGGTGTTCCATTAGACAGGAACCAGAGCAGAAAGTAAGAGGCATAGAACATAGCTGAGACCAAGTTCAGCCAAACTATAACTATACACAACTGATAAAACAACCCTGATAACGATTGGATGTCAAAAGCAGGTTCTACCACTCACAGGTATTCAAAATTCAAATCCTTCATTATTTGGGTCAGATTTCTAGCAAGAAGCATTTTTCTTTCATGTCCCAGGTAAGTGGCAAACTTTGTAATACATTCCCAGACATAATCACAGAGAGTGTGAGGTCCACTGATGGACTACACATACTACAGTCCCCAGCTTCATAAAGAAAACTACGTTCTAGCTTCCCCAGCATTGGGAATTTTTTTCTAAACTTTGACCATCTAGTTATTGTTAAATGATTATCAGTTCTCTGGGCCTACTGGTTTCCACTGTTCCCCACATCTGTAACTTGTAGTAAGCTTTTTGTTTCTTTTCACTGGGACTTTTATTTCTTGCTATGCAGACTGATTAATATTGTTACATGTGAAGTTTTTTTCTGGTGCTGGTATTTTTTTTTTTTCTACCAATTCTACGTGGTTGAAATAGGATAAGTAGCCTCTCCATTTTAGTTTGGTATTTCAAACTAACAAGAATACTTACTTTTATTTCTAGTCTATTTTTGCTGTTATCCAAGGCTTTAAGAGGCAGCCTTTTGTTGGAGCAGTTTTGGAGAACACGCTTGAGTTGAAACTGTTGTCTCTAATGGCGCAGCTGCCTTAATTCTAAAGCTGAAGCCCATTTCCTGAAA
Source organism: Craseonycteris thonglongyai (assembly GCA_004027555.1). NCBI lineage: Eukaryota > Metazoa > Chordata > Mammalia > Chiroptera > Craseonycteridae > Craseonycteris > Craseonycteris thonglongyai. The sequence goes on along the minus strand of PVKE010027741.1, from coordinate 8,572 downwards.
GTTCCAACACGCTGAAGTTTCCACAATGTTACAGAGGAGTTTCTAATGACAGAATATATCTCTCTTGCCTCTTCTGGCTGAAAATGTTTGTGTGCAAATGCCAACGACATTGATTCCAACTAAAAGTGCCCAGAGAAAAAACAAAAAGTGCCTGTTCTAAAAATAAAGAAATCCACCTTACAGTTCATATAGAGAGACCCTCACACAGAGCCTTTAAAATTCCTTTTCCCTGAGCCTTTAGTAATAATTCCCACTTTACAGCTTCAGTATTCATCCTCCTATGGTTAGTTTGTAAAGATACCATTCTTTACAGTGACTACACAAAGACAGTGAGATTTACCTTGCTAGCATTAATAAAGTTTCATGACATAATTGTTGGTGATTGTATTGCTAAAATCTACCTTGCACCAGACGACAACACCAAGAAGGCAAAAAAGCTTTAATGGAGTTAAGTGTTCCATACTTCTACGTATAAGCATATGTATGTTTATATATGGGTGTGTGTATGTGTCTACACACACATATACACACATATATGTAAATATGTAATACATTTACATATGCAGTTAAAACTTATAAATAGTATTCTTATGAAATTTATTTTATCACTTGGACTTTGTCACCTCTGTATCATTTGTTTTTAACTCAGAAATAATATTTAAGATTTTTCTTAAAAGTTTTTTTGCCATAAATCCTATTTTACCCAAATTATGGCTGAGCTAAAAAAAAATTCTATATCTTTATCAAAAATTTTAATATAATTTTATTGTTGGAAAGAGTTGTAAGAGTCTAATGTTCAAAACAAAGTATCTGTTCTTTTCTACCACTTGACCTGGGACCTATAACAGAAATATGACTAATGCTAGTGTCTGAAATATTATCTGAAACAACTGAAAAGAGTAGAAGTGATTCTTATAATCCTTATTATCTTGTAAGCATTAGTTACAGCAGTGGTATGCAATATTTTGGCTTCCTTGGGCTATATTGGAAGAAGAATTATGTTAGGCCACACATAAAATACACTAACACCGATGATAGCTGATGAGCTAAAAAGAAAGGTTGCAAAAATTCTCATGATATTTTGGGGATGCCAGGATAGCTCAATGGGTTGAGTGCTTGCCTTGCAACCGAGAGGTTCAGGGATCAAATCTCGTCCCCAGCTCATACAAACCCTCGTGTGACCTGTGGCGTGCAACTGGTAACTGCCAAGATGGTGGCAAAGCTTCTCACCTCCCACCAGGAAGGCCCCCAATTTGGTCCTGCCCGATGCAGCCCCACAACTGCCTGTGTGGAATAAAGCTATGTCAAAAAATAATAATAATGATGTACAAATGTAGAGACTGCTCTTGGCCCTCTCACCTTCTCTCTGTCTCTGTCTCCTCTCACCTTCTCTCAAACAATAAAAAAATAAATCTTAAAAAGAAATAAATCTCATAATGTTCTAAAAATTCATGTTGGGCCACATCCAAAGTCCTCCTGGGCCTCAGGTTGGACATGTCTGGTCTACAGTGTTTATAATCAAGGAATGACATCCCTTCTAGAACATTACAGTTGAGAGGCAGGAAGAGCTTCTGGCTTCACAAATAGGTTAGGCATGAGGTTGGGAATATATGTTGGTTCTCTTTAGTCTCACACACACTCTCTCTCTCTCTCTCTCTCTCTCTCTCTCTCTCTCACACACACACACACACACACACACACACACAATTTTGTAGAAGGCAAAAATAATGGCTATTTTCACATCTCAAGCTATAGAAAATAAGACCTGAAAAGTAGGAGTCAAAGTAGAAATATGTCTAAAAGTATAAGGTTTTGAGTTGGATTTGAGGACAATAGAAGAGTTATAAATGAATTCTGTATTTTGAATTAGGGCATGAAGCAACCTATTGATGCTTGTCAAGTATTGTGTTTCAAAGGACAGATGGTGGGGGAATTTACAACCTCAGTTTTCAATATTTAGAAAAAAAGATTCAGAAATAAAAATAGGTACTATAAAAGCAAGCATTAAAATTTAAAAAAGTACACAAATCTCTGCTCCAAAAACTCTGAGAAGTTGGATAACTAAGTCAGCTTATACTGGATATATCAAATAATTACCAAATCACCTATAAAAGTTAACATTCTTCCATACAATAGCTAAATCTACGATGCTAATATGAAGACTATGGATTCAATGAAGTGGATACAACCAATAAGAAGAAAGAAGAAGAAGAAGACAGAAACCTAGTATTTGAAAGGGGGCTTCCAGCACTCATAAAAAAACAAACAAACAAACAATAACAACAACAAATAACAAACAAACAAAAAACAACCACAATGACTGCAGCAGAATGAACCATCAGCTTTTGAGAGACATGATCATTTGTAGGGATGCTTTACTGGCTTACTGTCCCATGGATTAAATGTATTCTATGACTTTCTGACTCTTCTCAGTTCTTTCAAAGTAACTTTCTCATCAATAAGTCTTTCTCTCAAATGAATTAGTTGAATTCAAATTAAAAAAGCATGTAATAAGAGCATAGTATAGCATTCTGAATTCTTAAAAGATTTCTTTTTATTGTTTTTAACAGAGAGAGAGAGAGAGAGAGAGAGAGACAGAGACAGAGACAGAGACAGAGAAAAGGGGGAGGGCTCAGAGCAGTCTCCATAGTTGCACATCATTGGTTTTCCACATAGTTTCATTCCACAGGTGGGCACTGGGCTGCACAGGGCAGGAAATGGGCCAGGTTCCCACCCTGGTGAGAACTGAACTGGAGGAACTCCCCAGTTCAGCATATGGGTCCGCATGGGCCGGGCCAGGATTTGATCCTCCGTCCCTCGGACTGCAAAGCGAGCACTTAACCCACTGAGCCATCCCCGCTTCCCCAGTATTCTGGATTCCTGCATTATAGTTGCTTGCTTGATTAAATGTAGGTTATCATTTCTAGTTCACCAGACTGTATGGTCACTCACAGGACCATGTTTTTAGACTTCAAATTTTGAGTCTGACTCCATGGACTCTAGATATTGCTCCATGGCATTGCTACTCAAACTGGTGAGTGTGACCTCAGCACCAAATTACTTAGAATTTATCAGGGCAATAGAATTTCAAGCCCCATTTCAGATCTTTTGAATAAAATTCAGCTTTTTATCAAGATCCTCAAGAAATTATTTTGTGTATTAGCTTTCAGAAGTTTTGCTCTCAGATACTGCTACTCTGAAATCTCTTGCTGGCATGTACCTCTTCATGGGAAGATAATATTACTTATAACAAAAGTCTCAAAAAGATGCAACTGATTCATGGAGATATCTCAAAAACTGTACCACACTTATAGCCTTTCATATGCATTTTTTTAAATTACCCCTTTATGATTGAACCAGGTGGTAATCTCAGGATAACATGAAATATGCTGTCACTCAACCATTACCCACCCAGGAAACAAGATGGCTATCACCCAGTTTGCTATATTCAGCCAATAACAATGCAGGGGTCCCAGTTAAATTTGAATTTCAGATGAATAATAATTACTGTTTATTATTATGAGCATGTCCCATACATTGCATAGGACATGTTTGTAATACAGTTTTATTTCTATGTTTATCTAAAATTAATATTTAACTAAATTTCCTATATTTATCTGGCAATGCTACTATTATCTTTTCTCTAGGACTTTCTAATTTATGCAAATGATGTTCTTGGATCTTCCTTCACTTAATTCTGGATAGAAAAATTCACATGAGAGAAGGAAATAATATGCTTTGTGTGGTATCATCATTCTTCAAAACCAACTATGCTCTTTGCTTTCACTCCTTATTTCTTAGGGAGCGGTATTTAGATCTGGCTGATAATAGGACTATTTCTGTCCAAGCTCACTAAAGCCAGTAAGGGAATGAAAAACTCCAACTACTGGTGGCTTTTTTGGAAAAGGGGCTTTTCCAAAAAAATGTGTACCCTCAACATTGAACTTTAATTGCTATTACTGGACAATACACACACACACGCACACACATACACACACACCACTAGGTATTCAATTCTGCACATAATATTTTCCCATCCTGAAGGATTTATTATTTTTTATAATACCCCCTGTCTCTAATTTAGACAGACAACAGCTAATCATGTCTTGTGTAAAATTGTTTCCAAACTCATAATCAATGCTATGTCTACTCAATAAGAAGGCAAGTAAATTTTATTCTTTTCTTTGATTTTAAGTGTCTCCAAGACTGGCTAAAACCTTCTGAAATTTTTACATAACCTCCATTAGTCTGCAATGCTTTAGCCAGAAGCCAAAGCTCCCATTCCACCAGACTCAGCCTGAATCTAAATGTCTGTAAGGTGCATCCTATCTAACCTTTCCAGCACTAGTTTCTGCTACTCTAATCTATCACACTCGGCAGCAGCGAGACTCATCTCCTGAAAGTGTCATTTTAATAATGTCATTCTTTTTTCTCAGACTCTGAAGTACATCAGGCCTGACTTTGAGACAAAGAAGTATAACTCTGAACTATGATAAGCTCTGTAAATTGTGTCTGCCACACTAAAATGCCTTGTTGATATGCAATATGGAAAATTCCTTTGATCAATTACTGGTCACCATAAGCAATTTGTCAATCCTAAGGCCTTTCCAATGATAATCCATAATCAGTTTTATGAAGCAGTGCAAGTGCATACTAGTGGTGTCTTCACAAGAAAAGACTGAATTACCTCTTTCAAATTGTCTTTAAACAAATACCAACCAGATAATGTCACACTGCTAACATTTATTGCTCTGAACTTTTACAATAAGTAAAGGACAATTCTGTTACTAACAATAAAATACATTTTCATATACCTAAAACAATGATCAGGAAATATCCCAGTACTGTTTTCACTCTCACAGAGAAATTAGGAGACAATGTACCAATTCCTAATTGATGCAGGTAGTCAAGATACTTAACAGGGGAAGCTGAAATGGCTCAGGGGATTGAGCACTCACTTTGCAGCCCCAGGGACCGAGGATGGAATCCTGGCCGTGGCCTGTGCAAACCCATGTGCTAAACTGTGAAACAACTGGTAACCACCAGGATGAGCCCCACGCCCACCTGTGTGGGATAAACCATATCACGATTAATGATATATAACTATGGACACTGCTCTTGGATCTCCCCACTTCTCTTTCTCTCTCCCTCCCTCTATCTATCTCTCACCTTCTCTCAAAAGCAATATACATTTGAAAAGAAATAAGCTAAAAACTATAAATGTCAATCTATCAAATGGTTACCCCCAAATCTTTAGTGGCGTGAACATATAAAGAATTACAACTGATATCTGCTTACCTGCTGCGGAAGCTGCTGGGGTGGCTTAAAGGGTGGAAACACTGAAGGGCTGATTTTTGACAATTTGCTTGCAGCTGAGTGAGGACTAGATGGAGAGTGAGAAAATCCTGGGGCCTCAGGTTAGAGTGCCCTCCACCTGTTAGGAGGCCTGTCTCCAGGGATCTCACCTGGTTCTCATGGTGATGAGTCAAGAAAAATACCCTCATGCATCTAGTAGGAGTAAGAAGTTATACAATAGACCCAGAGCTCTCTCTATTATAACTCTCTACTTTGCAGGGGAAATGATTACATCAAAGTCTTCATTATTCACCTGAAAATGAGTGGCGTCAGGAAGAACAAAGGCAGCAGCCATAGCACATGAACACCGTAGTAGATACAGTTTATTGTCACAGGGGTAATGCTTGGCAATTCTGATAACAATACACACATATATGGGAAGTGCAGACTGAACTAAATGGATAGCAGATTGTGGGAGCTCGGTTTTTCAGTGCTAGAGCGTGAATGTGCAAATAAGTAAAGGGAATGAATGTGCAAATAAGTAAAGGGAGTGAGTTACAATGATCCATGTGATAATGAGTTAGTGTTGCTAGCTTCAGCAAGAACTCATGTTTAGCTTAACGTAGATACAGAGGGTTCCATGCAGAACTATGTATAGATATGTGACCATACACACACTAGTTCACAAACATGTATTTCCATACTGTGGCAGCTGAGAGGGCCTAAAAGAAACAAATATACAGTAACAATGTCACACCTAACACCCAAATCTTACTTGTAAATACCATTCTCCAGTAAAAGAAACCAGGTTCCTTAGAGAAATGGTAAATTCTAAGACTGATGCAAGAAATATACAAGATGAACTTGGAGCAACTTATAATGTCAAAAAGTTAAGAAGTGCTTGAAAAACAAAACAGAACATAACCCCTCATACTATGCACACAAAATAACATACAATAAGAATTTGTCAAAGGAGCAGAGAATCCGACTAAAAGGGCTTCCAAAATACAACGCTAGAACAATCTGAACAATAAACTAAAGTAGTAATGGATTACAACACACGGGATAACATAAATACCTGTGAATTTGCAGCTATATAATTAATTGAACAAATTAATGAATGAGAAAGAAGAGGCCAATCTCTCTTACAGAAGAATTCCAAATAATTTTTATGGGCAATTAAAGAAAGAGCATAACTTCTTTTTTTTTTTTAATTTATTGTTAAATTTGATGAGGTTACATTGGTTGGTAACAATTAGACAGTTTACAGAGCATAACTTCTTGTTCCTTAGATTTATTTTTTGGTTTGAGAGGAGAGAGAGAGAGAGGGAGACAAAGAGAGAGAGAAGGAGGAAGGGCCCAGAGCAGTCTCCATAGTTGTACATCATTAGTTGTGACAGTTTCATTCCTCACAGGAAGATGTGGAGTTGTGCAGGGTGGGAAGCAAACCGGAGGCCTCCCACATGAAAGGTGAGAATCTTTGCTACTGAGTCATCCTGGCAGTCACCAGTCATGCCACAGCTCAGCATGTGGGTTTGCATTGCCTGGGGCTGGGAATAGAGCTCTGGACCTCGCGATTGTGAGACAAAAGTTCAACCACTGAGCTGTCCCAGCATCCGCATAACTCCCTTTTCTTAAGAGTGGACTGAAACAGTTCATTTCTTCTAAAGACCACAGTTTGAAAAGTAGAGAACAGGGAGGCCAGATGGCTTAGTCAGTTAAGTGCTTGCTTTGCAGCCCTGGAAACCAAGGATAGAATCCTGGCCCCGACCCATGCAGACCCATATGCTGAATGTAGGTGAGCTTCCCATGTGGGAGGCCCCCAGCTGAGTTCCCACCTTGCAGGCCCCCGCCCACCTGTGTGGAATGATACCATGTCAAAAACTGATGATGTACAACCACGGAGACTGCTCTGGGCCCTCCCCCTTCTCTCTGTCTCTCTCTGTCTCTGTCAAAAACAATGAAATGAATCTTAAAAAAAAAAAAAAGTAGAGAGAGGGTAAATTTATGGTGGAGAACACTTGCAAATACTACCTCAGCCAGGAAGTTAAGGTCACCAGCAGTGATAGTCATAAATTATATCAATAATATCAGCCCTTCATACCTTGTAAAGAAAAGGTTCTTTACTGCTCTTGTGTACGAGATCTGTACAGAAAGTATCTAGCCATCTAATATGAAAAAGAGAGGCATTTATGACTGGATTTTTCTTTGAGAGTCTTGGTTTATACCTCTCTATATATTCCTCCCAATAACCCACAACCCTAGTCATAGCATGAGAAAAATTTCAGACAAATTCAAATGTGCTGCATTCTCAAAAAGACCAACCAGCATGTCCCCAAACTGTCATGGTCACAAAAACCAAGAGTCTCAGGAACTGTTTCCATCAAGAGAAGCCTAAGGAGACACGACTAAACTAACCTAAATGTAACGTGGTGTTCTGCATTAAGTTCTAAAACAGCGTGCCCAATCTTTTGGCTTCCCTGGGCCAAATTGGAAGAAGAATCATCTTGAGCCACACATATAATACACTAATACTAATGATAGCAGCCGAGCTAAATAAATTGTAAAAGTTTTCATAATGTTTGAAGAAAGTTTATACCTTTGTGGTGGGCCACATTGAAAGCTGTCCTGAGCTGTACGTAACCTGTGGGCCTCAGGTTAGATAAGCTTGTCCTCAAACATAGAAAGGAGACTACATAAAAACTAAGAAAAGCTAAAACATGAACTTTAATAATCATGTATTACTATTGGCTTATTAATTGTATCAAATGTACCATATTAAGGTGTTAATAAGTTAACGTGGATGTTTCATTTATGGGAATTCTATTCTTTTTGTCTGTTTTCCTATGAATCTAAAACTGTACTAAAATGTCTACTAACAACATTAAGCTATATTTTTGGTTAAGGACTTTTTAAAGTAGTAGAAAGAGAATTCATACTGAGACTAGACTGTATATGTTTAACTAAAGAAAACAGCGTATGTTTATATAGACATATGTACACATATCGGTACGTTTTATATATATACATATATATATATATATATATGTATATATATGTATAGCACCATTTTTTTTGTGTGAAAAGATTGTTTTATTTTACAAAAATTGGTGCAATCCTACAGAAGCAACATCTGTTTACAGAATTTTCTTCTTTTCAAAAGTAAATGAAAACCCCCTTTGAATTACTTATATATTAATTTAATTATTGAAAACAACAGTCATAGGGTCTGCTTTGTTCTATTTAACTATAGATGTTACACATTTACAAACTGAAG
>PVKE010027740.1:0-21414 GCA_004027555.1 Craseonycteris thonglongyai | reverse complement strand
TACAAAAGAAAAGAAGCTACCGTATGACACTACCAAATATTCAAGCTAACTGACTGTGTTCTTCGATGAGTCGAGTCGTAACTGTTGCGTTCACGCGCTGCGTCCGGTGACAAGTGTAACACATAAGTCAAAATGTATTGTCTGGGTGGGCGGAGATCACAGTGTCAGGCTGTCAGAATTCTAGGAATTTATGACCTTGGCAAATTCCCAGAATGCATCTAACTATTGCTAGAAAGTTTTGTCTTCTACAATCGCTTCAAAGTCCATGGTACACGGAATTCCACCCCAGACATTGCGAGCGATCGACGATCGACCAAAATTGGCCTCGCGATCCACCGATCGACGGTGATCGACTTGTTGGCCACCCCTGGTCTATAGGAAAAGGCCCCAAGTCGGAGTGTAGAACTGTTTCCTCCCAGATTGCGATCCCAACAGCAATGAAGACACCAACTCCGATGCAAGTATACGGTGACCAGATGTCCCGCTTTTGGCAGGACAGTCCCGATTTTTAACAATTTGTCCCGCGTCCCGCGGCATTTTAAAAAAGTCCCGATTTTTGGAAAGAATGCATGACAAGCTAGGGAATGGCAGGAGATAGACCAAATTTTTAATCAAGCACCCCCTCCCCCCCAGTCACTGGTGTTCCGCTTTACCAATGTTAAAATCTGGTCACCTTAGCAAGTACAAAGAGAGGTTTTATTGATACAAGCTCGAGCCTGATCTGTCAGTCTCCCAGTACAACTAGGAGAGAACGGCCCCGAGCCGCGACAGGCAGGGGAATTTAAAGGAGGAAACCCGAAAGCATGTGGAGAGATATGCCATGGCGTTACTGGGTGGGTATGAGGGAGTGGAGCAAGGAGCAGAAGTTGGGCAGGGGAGTTTCGTTCCTCCCTGATAAGGGGGGAGAGGCTTGAGTTTCTCTTTCCTGGGGCCTTTGAGTTTCGTTTTCTCTGACATGACTGCCAATTTCATAAAATGGAGTCCCAATTTACAAAATGGAGTCTCTTAGGTTTCACAGAACTGGCCATTCCACTTTTGGGTGCCCCCTCTTGTCAGAGTTTTTTCAGGGGGCATTTCATTTTGAGATGTCCCCTCTCATTTTGAGAGATTTACTCCTTCCCTTTATTAACACGTTAAGCGCCCAGGCTATTTTGTCTTGCTTACCGCTTGGCCTATTATATCAGATTTCACTGAAATGCTGGCGACCAGAGATCTGTTTAGGTTGCGATAAGGCTGAATGTTTATATATAGAATATATTTACTGTGTGAATATTTATTATTTACGGCAATTTGTACAATGTATTATTTTAGAAATGCTTTATATTCAGTCAGTTGTCTGCGATTCTTGTTCCAGTGCAGAAAAAGGTTTTTCTTTACCCGTGAACATGAATATGTCTCCTAAATGGGGAGAAATTATAGCGAAGGAAAACAAAAAAAGAATAATCATTTTAAAATGGAAAGACAAGTGGGACATCTTACTTATTTAAAATTTATTAATAGAATGTAATTTTTAAAATTTTATATCATCAGTTAACATACAATCCCGTGGCCTGCACGAAAAGTATACTGTCGGTCACCAGTGACTGACGCGGTCCGAATGAAAAGTTCAGTGTCAGTCATGGTGACTGACATAGCGCTTAATGTGTTAATAAACTTTGCTGCTTCACCTTTCCTGTGGAGTTTGTGTTCTCATTTTTCGAGTTCCTGAGACCACAAATGTCAGACTCCACTGTTCAGAACTGTTCCTGCATCAGTAGGAGGAAAAGAAGTCACTATAGTAGGGAAGCTGAGGTGACAGGAGACAAAGAGGATCACTTGAGCAAAAGTAACCAGAGAAAAAGATGCCCCTAAATGTGCTTGAATTCTAATTTACAAGGCAACCTTCCACTTCTCACTGAGAAGCAATCTCTGAAATAATTTTCTTATTCTGCTCCCACCTAAATTTGCATAGGGAAACGGAAAAATAAGAATTGAGAAAAAGGGGGGAGCTGGAATGGTTCAGTGGGTTAAGTATTCACTTTGCAGTCCTGGGGTCTGAGGATTGAGTCCTGCCCCAGGCCAGTGCAAACTCTTATGCTAAACTGGGGTGTGGTGCCTGCAAGGTTCACCAAAGAAGGACCACACCAAGTTCTGGTTTGGCAAGAGAGTTTATTAGAGACAGCCAAAAAATGGCCAGGCTGACACCAAAAGAGGGAGAGGTGGCGTCAGAGACTTCTAGGGGTTGGGTGAGCATTTTTATAGGCGGGTATCAGAAGAACCAGAAAGGGACATGGGGGAGGAATATCAGAAAGTACCAGCATCTAGGTTGGGCATGTTTCCTGGATAATCTGGTACCAAGTCCCAATGGCCTCAGGGTGGGGTGGAAAGTCCTTGCGAGCTTTAGCAAAGGAAAATCTCTTCAGGTAGGTACCGGGAGGAAAAGGTTTTGGATGACTCAGACTCAAAATTTGTGATAGTAAGGCTAACGGGATTTAAATGTGTGGGGCAGACAAAGGTAGAGAGGGAGATGTAACTACCCAGCTCTTTTGTTCTCCATTTAAATTTGTCTGTATAGACAGGCCATTGACAAATCCTGTAGAAATAAGCCCATTTCATTACCTCAAAGAGCAGGTGGTTGAATAGCCTTTGTTTATTTGATACTGAATTCACATATGTACTGAAATACAAGGTTTGACAATTAAGTTTGTAAACTTATGCTACAAAAAGTGCTACATATCTCATTGCTGACTATCACTATGGTCACCTTCACTTTCCCTTGGAAAGCTATGCACCAATGCTAGCATCTAGTTCACCCTTTAAAGCAGTTTTGGAACTCTTCTTCTGGGATGGACATCAGAGCTGTCATCATATTAACTTTGATGTCCTGAATGTCAGCAGAATGCATTCCTTTCAATGTTTCCTTTATCTTTAGGTAAATAAAAAAGTCACTGGGGGCCAGATCAGGTGAGTAGGGATTGTGTTTCAATACAGTTAAGTGTTTACAGGCATTTGAACTAGGATTTTTTTATATAGACAATTGAGTTCACAAACTTGTCAGTGTGCAGGTATATTGGAAGCACTATACAAACAATTGGGTAGCATTTCATAACCTTGGTATATCAGTCTCACAGCTGTCTTCATGTCAATGTGTGGCATGAGAAAGGTGTGTGTAAATATGGTATTGAAGGAGCCCAACAATGAACAAAAGCAAAGGAGAGTTGAAATTTGCCAAGATTTTTTGGCGAAGCAAGATGATGTCTTGGGCAGTGTTATCACTAGTGATAAAAACAATACATACCAATACAACCCAGAAACATGTTAGTCCAAGTTTATGAGGATAATGCCATGAAGCAAACGGCAGTGTATAAATGGATTAAATGCCTGGATTTCCTGATTTATTGGAATAAAGATACTTTCTTCTTTTTTATTGTTAAACTTTGTTGGGGTGACATTAGTTAGTAAAAATTAAATAGGTTCCAGGTGTACAGTTCTACGGTACTTTGTCTATGTGTTACATTATGTGTTCACCATCCAGAGTCAGCTTTCTTTCCATCACCACATATTTATCTCCCCTCCCCTCCTCTTTCACCCTCCTCCTCCCTTACTCCTCAGGTAACCACTAAACTATTGACTGTGTCCATGAGGTTTTGTTTCTTTGTTGCTTTCAGTTTTATATTCCACATATGAGTGAAGTCATATGGTTCTTAGCTTTTTTATCTGGCTTATTTCGCTTAGCTTGATGATCTCAAGTTTTATGCACATTGTTGCAAGTGGCAGTATTTCATTTTTTCTTATATCTGAGATATAACTGTATATCTGTACCACAGCGTTTTTATCCAGTCATGTATCAAAGGGCACTTTGGTTGTTTCCATGACTTGACCATCATGAATAGTGCTGCAATGAACATTGGGGTACATATGTCTTTATGAACTAAAATTTTCAAGTTTTTGAGGTAGATACCCAGAAGAGGAATTGCTGGGTCATATGGTAGATTCATTCCCAATTTTTTGAGGAACCTCCATAGTGCCCGCCATTGTGGTTATACCAATTTGCATGTATCTCAATTTCTAAATATGGCTTTCAAACAGTCCTGTTTGTCAAGGCTAGCTGGAGAATCTCTTTAAATTGCAAATTCTCAGTTCCACTCCCTTCTACCTCCTCTGAGAGTCTAGGTCAAGCCTGTTCAACCTGTGGGCTACATGTGGCCCAGGACTGCTTTGAATGTGGCCCAACACATATTTGTAAATTTTCTTACAACATTAGGAGAATTTTTTATGATTTTTAAAAGTTTATCAGCTATCATTAGTGTTAGCGTGTTTTATGTGTGGCCCAAAACAATTCTTGTTCCAATGTGGCCCAGGGAACCCAAAAGAGTAGATACCCCGGTCTATGTTACTTGAGTTGTGGTTTGATCCTAGACACTGCACTTTGAAAATAATCCCAGGTGATTTAGATGTAGGATCCTAAAACTGTACTTTTAAAAAATTTGTTTATATGATATGCTAATAATATGATTAATGAAACTTCCAGATATTGAGTATCTTTATAACAAAATAATATGTTTTCAAATTTATTTTTACTCTTTATAATTTACGATTGTTGGATGACCTATATTCATGGATATAGTAGAATAAAGCAAAGGATGTTCTAGTACCATATGTTTATAACTGTCATGGAGGGAGGAGTACATGAATCTTAAAATATAGTGTTCATACTTGAATGGATGAGAAGGACCAATCAGAGTTGGGACGGTCAGAGAACAGTAGCCCATGTCACCTGAAAGGGAAGAAAGTAGGACTCCAACTATGTCCCTTTGAATCCCCTTCACATTCTCACTTAATATTAACCTAGTTAAATGATTCTCAGAGTATTAATGAAAATATGTTTTTATTAGTAGACAATGCTTCCAACTACTTACATTTTCTGTGTATGTGAAGGCACAGAAATTTATAGGCTATGGATGAGAAAAAGTAGCATCAAATGGAGAAAATGCATGTTGAGAAATTAGTGGCAAGGCTTATGAAATAAAGAGTCTGAGTAGGAGGGTCCTTTCTACTAAGAAAAATGGTCAAAGCTTGCAGAGGTAAATTCAAACCACAGGAAAATTTTTACATTTTGAAAGAGAAGAAAGTACTAGGGATTTCCATGATCTTCAATTATTCTTGTATTGGTTGATTCAGTTAGTAAAACTTTTAGTGTCTCCTTCAAAAGGATTCTCTAGTTGGTGGGAATATTTCTTAACTTTAGTGTGGATTTTCTAAATAGAATATTGACTTTATTTAGTCACTAAAAATCTAATCTAATTTTCTAAGATGACTGTCAAAGTAAAAAACAATACTTCATGCTAATATACTGCAAATTTAATGTAAATAATTTTAAATTAGAGAAAGCAGGTTCAGATTTTGTTTATAGAGCATAAAACAAATGAAATATACAATTAGAAACTGAAGCAGCATGAATTAAACTGGCTGAAACTGAAAAACTGATATAACTCTTAAAGTGAAAATGAACTCAAACCAGTTCTAACCAGTCTCCAAAATTATACTTTTAATCTGCTCAGTTATTTAACTGCCTCATGATCTACAATTTTTTCATTCAACCAACCTCACCCTAAATCTTGCAGTCATCAGAAGTTGCGTCACCTTGAGCAAATCATTCTTGAGCCACCACAACTTATTCTTTCGGTGACTTCTAGTAGTTTCATTACTGTAACAGTTCTTACCTTATTGATGCCTCTGCTTCATAACTCTCCCCCCTTTTCATTATCTGTCCCACTGCTGTCTATCTTTCTCCTCACTCATCTTGGATTTCATTCAGGATTTCCTCACGATAGTCACTTTCTTGAAAATATCCACAACTCACTTCTCACTACCTTCCTATGTATTTACATAGCAAAATTCCAACCTTGATCTACTGTTGACTGCTGTGTCGGTGCCAGAGGAGCAGAATATTTGGGGAGTGAAATACACAATGTAGTTAACTGCCATCACTTGAAGTTCCAGATTAGAAACCCCAAATGGGTACTGTCTAATAATCCTGTTACAACACTTTCAATGAGTATGTCAGGTTTAATGAATGGGCTTCCATCCACGGGCAAAGCAGGAAACCTCTTGACTTTTCTGCAGTCACTACTTTCCAGCTTAGTGAAGAGCAGTTCTTTTCCCCACCCACTGATGGCACCTCAGGCATATTCCAGGCTTTCTAACCACTTTTAGACATAAATAGATACAAATTCTTGGGTAAAAGAAAATATGGTCTAGTCTAAATTACAACTTGAGCTTCTCACTCAATTCAAAGTTCCTTCTATCTCCAAATCATGACTGACCCATGGTTTGAGGACATTCAGTGGGAGAAAAGAGCACAGTCTGTATTTTCAATGTTTCTTCATCTAGCTCTTCCATTTTTTTTCCCCTTTACCCCACTTCTTTGTTAGTTTTTTTCCTGGCCCCTGGAGGATCAAGATCAGGAAAGAATGACTGAATTGAAAATGGAGAAAGGTCTTTTCACATAGCTAATGGAAGTTCTCTCTTCTCTGTTAATTAATTGCTGTCAGGTCAGGTATTCAAATGTTGGCTCTTCTGTTGTTTTTAGTAACCTCCCAACAAGGTCTTTAGTGAACCTCTCCCTCAGCAGAGGGAATCCTTCCTCTATGAAAGTTAGCAAACTCTTGTACCCACCACCTCAATTTCTGCACACCATCACTTCCACCACCATGACAAGAGGTATGTCAACAGCTTTTTAACGATTTATTTTATTGCTTTTAAGAGAAGGTATGGAGACAGAGAAAGGCAAGAAAGAGAGAGAAGGGGAGAGGACCCAGAATAGTCTCTATAGTGGTATATCATTAATAATGACTAAGGTGACCAGATTTTAACATTGGTAAAGCGGGACACCATTGACCGGGGGGGGGGGGGGGGTTCTTGATTAAAAATTTGGCCTATCTCCCACCATTCCCTAGCTTGTCGTGCATTCTTTCCAAAAATCAGGACTTTTTTAAAACGCTGTGGGACGCGGGACAAATTGTTAAAAATCAGGACTGTCCCGCCAAAAGCGGGACGTCTGGTCACCTTAACGATGACATAGTTTCATTATGCACAGGTGGATATGGGGCTGTGTGAGGTGCGAACAGAACCATGGAGGCAAAACCTTCACTGCCAAGCCAGCAGTTACCAGGTGTGCCACAGTTCAGCATATGGGGTTTGCACAGGCTGGGGCTGGGAATCAAACCCCAGACTTTGTGGTTGTGAGGCAAGTGCTCAACCACTGAACTATTTTGGCATCCCCCTGAACAGCGTTGTAAACCTGGAATTCTCTCAGGCTTAACAGGAAAGAATTCTTTCAGCAAAGATGCTATAATACCCATGCTTGATTCCCTTCTTTGGTGACCACTTGTATCCTACAATCAACAGTACATGTCCTTGGTCTGCTGGATCAACACAGTTCAGGATGATGTCACTACGGATCTCTTTTCTTGACTTCTCACCATGAGCAGCTGAAAGCAAGGAGCAAGTAACTATAGCTCTAGTTTTTTTTTAACCTTGAGGCTCCCTTTAGTGGATCCCATGGGGCCCAACAAACCTTCTACTGTCTATTTGGAAGGTAGTAAAATTAATCATTCAGAACTCCACCTTTCCTCTGAATTTCCTTTCAAACAACTCTCCATGAATTCATATACCTTGGTTATATAGGCTATTGAACTTTGTTGTTGTTGTTGTTGTTAAGATTTATTTGTATTGTTTTTGACACAGAGAGAGAGATACAGACAGAGACAGGGACAGAAGCAGGTGGTCCCAGAGCGGTCTCCACAGTTGTACATCATCAGTATTTTTGATACCACACAGGTGGGCAGGTACATCCCCCTCGAGCCAGGGGCCGACCCGGGGAGGGGGTGAGAATCAAACTGGGGGCCTCTTTCATGGGAAGCACACCTCAGTTCAGCATATGGGTCTGCATGGGTCGGGACCGGGATTCAGTCCTCGGTCACCAGGGCTGCAAAGTGAGCGCTTACCCCCTGAGCCATCCCAGCTTCCCCACGGCTATAGGACTTGATGATTGCTAGATCCTTTATACAAGGGTCTTGCAGACCCTTCAGTTTCTCTTCACTTTTGGGCTCTATAACAGAAGATAACTTATTTGAAATAATTTTATATTTGTCATTTATTTCCTTTAGACTATTTTTGCCTTTTCCTTTCACTTCATATATTGCACTCATTTTCTTCTATTCCTTCTCAACTGTTGACTTTGTCTCACACTTTGTTGAAAAAATAAATATCATAAGGAAACTAAACATGCAAATGTACCCATATTCTCTTATTTTCCTTTTTGTTTCCAGGAAGAGGTTTCCCCTTTCAATTAGAGTTTATTATGGTGAAATTTTTGAGATTATCAAACTGGAGAGGAAGAGCTTTAGGAAAATTTGTCTTGGGAGACAATAAACAGAATGGAAATAAAGGAGAGGATAATGGGATTGAAACCTTGCCACCAAAATTTTAAGCACAATAAAAACTGAAACAGATTTTTAAAAATATTCTCCTATTTTAGTAGGATAAAAGTATGGCCAGCTTTATTTTATTTTTTAGTTGCATAAATATTAAAACAGGCATGTATTTATGATATCTAAAATACAGAAACATTTTTATCTGTTGTTATGCTTTGAAAACAAATAACAATAGACCCCAATTCAAATAGTTAGAATGAAAAAAACAACAATTTTATTACCTCACATGCAAGACATGTTGACATAGGGTTGTTTAAATAAGAACTCAATCATGTTATTAGGGACTCAGATCTTTTCTACTCATTCTGTAAATTTTCCCCTCCTCAGTCTAGCTTCCTCTTGATGGTGGGATAATTATCAACTCAGGCATCAAATTTATACATGTTAATTTTGAGAGAAAGAATAGGAAAGCAGTCGTTCAAGAATCCTCCTTTCGTATCTCATTGGACAGAACAGGGCCACATGACAGTCTATGATCTAATGATTGGTTAAATGTTTAAGGTTATCCTTGGTGAGAGATGGGATCAAGATTCCCGTGGAGTAGAAATATAAATTCTGTTTACAAAAAAAGAGGGGAGAACAGAACTACTACTGCAAGTTTATAATGAATGTAAGCAATAGTGTTTAGTTCCCTAGTCCCTTCCCTCATTTCTGCACATTATTCAACAAATTCATTTTCAGCAGATATTTATTGAACACATACAATCTGTCAGTCACTCTTCTAGGTACTGGAAACACACACAGTAAGAAACTTCTTTCATTTTTACTTCTGTTGGTTACTCAGTATGTCTAAATTATAGGCTTTAGGTATAGTTTCTTGATATATTAAATTTCAACATTATCTATTGTCTTCACACTATAAATCATGAAGATTTAGCTATTTTGTATTCACTCATCTCCCCTACTGCTCTCCTATTTATATCGTCCTTGCATGAATCTTCATATAGAATCTTTAACTTTTTTTCCCCTTATTTTTTACTTAATAAACTACAGGCAATCTCTCTCTCTCTCTCTCTCTCTCTCTCAGCTTTTAGCATTTATTGAATTCCTAATAATTTGATAACAGTAATCTGAAGTCATTGCTATATGTTTTTCTTTCTAGGGGAGTTTTCCAATGCTGTTTACAGTCATTTTTAATTTTCCCCTTTTGGTGCCTTGGAGGTAGTACTTCTTTTCACATTGTTCATCTTTTAATCAAGAACATCCAAAGAGTGAAAGACTTGATATTCCATTTTCTTGGAAACTCAATATTGAAGGCAAATGACAGAAATTTGAGAAAAGGCTCACTTTATAAGCAGTATCTCTTGGCTCCCAAATTAATAAGAGCTATATCTTTCTTTTAATGTTGTCAATACTAAGAATACTTAACATTTTATACCTTTTCCCTTGATTTACCTTATTGATTCTAAAACACCAACATTAATAAATAATAGTATATCATAGCTATGTAAATATTTTCTGCTGCAGAGTCAAAGAGTGTGCTCAGATTACTTTTGTTTTCTCTAAAACTTAGTATCACTCCAAAGAAATTATTACTGTCAAAATTTTTATTGTAGGGGAAGCTAGGATGACTCAGCAAATTAAACGCTGGCTTTGCACCCCCTGGGACTGAGGATCAAATTCCGGTCCCCTGCCCGTGTGGATCCATATGCTGAACTGGGGTGTGCTTCCCATGTGGGACACACCAGTTCGGTTCTTGCCCCCGCCCCCCCCCCCCCCCCCCCCCCCCCCCCCCCCCCCCCCCCCCCCCCCCCACCATCCCCACCCGCCGGTTCAGCCCCTGGCTTGAGGGGGCGTGCCTCCCATGCAGGAGGCTCCCAGCCCATTTCCCACCCTGCGCTGCCCCGCCCATCTGTGTAGAATGAAAGGAGACTGCTCTGGGCCCTCCCCCTTCTCTCTCTCTCTCTTACTGTCTCCGTCTCTCTCTGTCTCTATCAAAACAATAAAAATAAATCTTAAAAAATTTGATTGCATTTTCTCCCTTGTTTTAAGTATACCAACAATGATCTTTATTGAATTACCAAGTTATTGCAAATTTTTCACCATGCTGTATGTAATTCAAAGCTTCCCCCAAACTGAGTTTATGAGTGGATTTCAGGTTAGCCAAGTACTTGGTTCTTTAGTATTCAGGTCAGCCATGGGGATCCAAGCCTCATAGGAGCATACAGACAGTTCACTGTTGAGGGGTGTGCACCTTCTCTATTTATTCCAGTTTGCTGTCATATATTATCATTTTTTAATTTGTGCCATGATATGATAAAAGTTGAGAGGTAGCAAAAAACCTTTCAACTTTTCCCTTCTTTTTTCCACCAAGTTCTCCTAGAATCTGAGGCTTGCTATATTCCTGTTGCAAAGCTATCATCTCAGTAGTTTCTCTGTTCTCCTGGATTAGATTTACCTTTTTCCTGGATCCCATGATGCCCTGATTTCTTCTTTCTGGGTTTGCTCTCTCATTTTTCTAGATTTGTCTTTCAATTACATCCTAGCAGGTATACTGGGAGGTAAGAATTCTGAGTCTTCCATTTCTCTAAATAATTTAGTTGAATATGGGCCCCTTAGAACTTTGATGGTATTGCTTAATTTTGAGGCATTCAGTTATTGATGAAAAATTGGAGACTACTTTTTTTTTCTTTCTGTTCATGACCTGACAGCTTTTGGGATCTTCTGTTCAATATTGATATTTTGAAATTTCATAATGATGTGTCTATGAGGCCATTTCCATTCATTCAGCCTCCTGCTCAACAAACCATTCAGATCCACGTTCTTCTTCAGCTCTAACAAAATGATTTCTTCTGTTTCTTTGAAATATTTCCTTCTGTTTTCTCTATTTTGTTTTTCTAGAATGTACATCATAGATATTGGGCCTCCTGAATAAATCATTACTGTTATTCTTTATTCTCATATTTTTCCTGTTTCTTTATTTCTTTGTCCTACATTCTTAAGTTACCCCAATTTATTTTCCAAATATGGCTATTAAAATGCTAGAGCAAAGCCCTCTTTACTCATAAATTTAGGGATATTTGGGTGTAATAATTGGCTGCTGTCTGCTTGACCTAAAGCAAAACCTTACAGTTGGCAAACCCCATTTACATACAGAGTTCTACTCAACCTTTCTGTTGCCTTGTTCTTAGAGAACAGAGATACTCAGGGATCACCAGGCAGTTGTGGAGAGCTTACAGCATGAAATATAAATAAGATAACTGAAGTTTAACTAGTTAAAACATCATATATTTGGCTCCAATGGAAAGAGATAAATCCAAAATCAAAAGAGAATAAATATTAAAACTATAAAAATTTAATCAATTTCTTTCTTTAAAAAATAATCTTTTGTTTAGTTCTACCTGGAGAAAGGTAAATGGATAACAATTGCATGGATTTTCAACGTAATACTCCTTTTCACTTTTGAATCCAGCCTCTTTGGAGTTTTACCTGGCTTCCTCTTTGGCTGAGGCACCATCTGAAACTGTAGCTTCCTGTTTGTTTCCTTTGACTTTTGTTTCTTCAGAAAGTTTTGAAAACTCTCATCCACTGGCATTTCCCCATATACATTTTCTTCATTATTAGAAAAAATATCTTTATGTATTTCTTTGCCATTATTTTAAGAAATCTGTGAGGGAATGCAATAAATATATGTATTCAGAGCAAGATCTTGAACAGCAGAACAAATTCTGATTTTAATTTAAAAATTATTTTAGGGGATACTGGGGTGTCCGGGATAACAGCATGTTGAGTGCTCATTTGCAGCTCTGGGTTCTGAGAAATGAATCCCAGCCCTGGCCCGTGTGAACCCATGTGCTGAACTGGTGTGTGACCCCAGAATGGTATTCGCTGGGGCAAGCTTCCCATGTGGGAGGCCCCGGGTTTGGCTACCACCCCTGGTGTGCTTCCCTGTAGGAGGCACCCAGCAGGGGCGAGCTTCCCGTACAGGAGGCACACAGTTGGATCCCTGCCCTGTGCAACCCTGCGTCCACATTTGGAGTGAAACCACGTGGACAATGAATGACATACAGCTGTAGCGACTGCTCTGGGTCCTCCCCCGTGTCTTTGTCTCTCTTTGTCTCTCTGTCAAAAACAATAAAAATAACTTAAAAAACAACAACAACCACCAGATTTTTGTTTACTTTACCAGTTGATGATATATACACTTCCCAAAAAAGACTGTCTAGTTATCACAAATTATTAAGCATTATAATACCAGTGTCCCATACTGTTAATCTCCATTTATAAATTGCATCCTAAATTATGAAGGTGACATAAAGTTTATTTTATGCTGCTTACTCTGGTTAATGTTGCTAGTTACTACAACCAATATAAAACATGCCAACTAACACTAGTCTGGGTGATGAGAGACTTCATTATGCATATAGTTCACTCCTAGGAAAATTATAGAAGAGAAGGTTCATAAAATGATTTTGTAGAAGGATTAAATATTTTTATATTTGGATGGCCTTGCAGATTATTGACAATAGCCTATGAGAGGGCTCGCAGATCGACATAAAAATTTTTGTTTATGTACCTCCTAAAAAAATTTAAGAACTTATCTAAAGCAAGTACTCTTTTTAGTATTTTAAATATATAAATGTTTTATCAAAAGATGACGTAACTATAAAGAATATTAGCATGACAAGTAAAATTAAACTTACAACACTTTAAAATTTATCAAATGGAATCTAAATATCATATGAATTATATTTATTATCACCTAGTAAAAATATACATGTGCAAGCTGTCTTTTTAAAAAAATAGTTTCTGCACAAGTGCAGTTTATTGTCATTAAATGTTTTAAATACAAATTTTCATACATTCTTCTCTCACTGAATTACATATTCCTTCTAGAAGTGCCTACTGTACATCTGCACAGGGTAAGGAGAAAAAAAATTTTTTTAATGGGATGAAGTTATGATGAACTAAATTAATGTGTATGGAGGATAGCCAGAGATAGTCAGCAAGGATGGTGGGTAAGACCATGACCCTAGAGGAAGAGAGCAGTGTACCCCCATGTGAGTAGGGGGTTCATATGTCCAGGGATAGAGAGAATAAAAACCTATTAGCCTAAGAACTCACTCTGGCCCCAAAGATGCTGGTTTCTGATTCTTGTTCTGCCAGGAACCAGCCTGGATGAACAAAGTCCCCGAGTTCGAGTGGTGGGAATTAAAGACCGACAAATTGTCCCCCAACTGTCCTCATTAGGAACAGCCCTGAATAGCCTTATTGTTTGTCTTATATAGCAAAAGTTTACCATTACAATGAACAGGCAAAGGTCATGCATTAGCATAGCAAAGCACGGTGTGAACAGATCTTTACAGGAAGTAACAGCCCCTTCCAAAAAAGGCTTTGACATGTAGATCATGGGCCATCATGCGAAGCTATATATATACACACTTTACTATATCTAATCACCCAATTACCCCCACCCCCACCCCCAGGGAGATGAAAGGTGGGATCCAGGCTTTTTTCTGCCAAGGCCCCAGGCCAGTCCCTCGTGTTAGGCCCAGGGAACCGAGGTTTTGCCATCGAGGTCCCCCAAAACCTATCCGTTCAGGCTCACGACTGGCTCCCAACATTGTCCTATGTAATGAAAATATTACATCCTCTCAGATCTAGGGTAACAAACATAACTACCCAAAGTATCTTCCTTTACTCTTTAAACAGGTTATCCTTAACAGTATATATTTCAGGAAGTCGGTATGGCTCAGCAGGTTAAGTGCTCGCTTTGCAGACCCAGGGACCAAGGATTGAATCCTGGCCCTGGCCCATGTGGACCCATGTGCTGAACTAGAGTGTGCTTCCCATGCAGGAGGCCCCCAATTTAGTTCTTGCCAGGGTGAGCTTCCCATGTGGGAGGACCACTGTTTGGTCCCATTTCCAGGGGGTGTGCCTCCCATGCAGGAGGCACCTGGCCCGATTCCTTCCCTGCACACCCCACCCTCCCACCCACCTGTGTGGAAGGAAACCGTTTGGAAAACTGATGACTTACAACTATGGACTGCTCTGGGCCCTCCCTCTTCTCTCTGTCTCTCTCTCTCTATCTCTGTCACTCTGTCAAAAACAATAAAATAAATCTTTTAAAAAATAATATATGTTCTTGTATTTTTTGCCTCTGAATTTTATGCTAGTGTAATATATATTTAGCCTGAAAAGTCTTCAATTATGTGCCTTTATTGTAATTCTATGTAAAAATATGTGATATTGAAGTATATTTCCTATAACTACAAGGCACTAAGGGTTAAAATATATTTTTAAGATTTATTATATTGTTTGAGAGAAGGTGTGAGAGAGAAAGAGAGAGAGAGAAAGAGGGGAGGGCCCAAAGCAGTCTCCATAGTTGTACATCTTTAGTTGTTTCATAGTGTCATTCCACACAGGTGGATGTGGAGCAGTGCGGAGCAAGAACCAAACTAGGGGCCTCCCACATGGGAGGTGAGAACCTTCATCACCGAGCCATCCCAGTAGTTACTGGTTGTGCCACACTTCAGCATATTGATTTGCATGGACCAAGGGTAGGAATCAAACTCTGGACCTTGCAATTGCAAGGCAAGTACTCAATTGCTGAGCTATCCCAACATTCACTAAATATTTTTTATTGATATATTATTACTATCACTAGTAGCAGCCAGTTACTTAAAACATTAAAAACATATCATAAATTTTGAAAAGTATTAAATATAAAATGTAAGTCTACTGAGAATGAATCTTAATGAGATGAATATAGCCTTTTTTTCTAATTCACATTACCATGAGTAAATATTTATTTTCAGAATGAGAAAGGGCTCAGAATCTTTTCTATTGTAGTTTTTTTTGTGTGTTTTTTTTTTTTACTAGATACAATCAGTGTTAGATCTTATCATGTTGAGGGCTTATCATGTTGAGATAAGAATACACAGAATTTTGTTACAGTAATATCACTCATTTTTGGAAGTCCTTTTGGGCTATTTGTCAAAAATCTCATAATATATTTTGAAAAATTACTTTTAATGATCTAGAGTCTGAGAACACAATTTTGCACTTAGGTTTTTGAAAGCATGACTTGGAAACTACCTGGTAAGTACACAGATTTGTTATTCATTCATTAAAGTCATTCACTTTTCCAAACCTACACCAATATTTTGAATTCATTTGGTGTCTTATGGGTTTTTACACTCTGGAGAAGTACACTATATTAAGGTGTAGTGGAATGTATGACACTCTTTTGTAAAGTGAAAAAAGGCAATTGTGAAAGGTATGGCTTGACTGCAATACTCTTAGTCCCGTCAATTTTTTTTTAAGATCCATTTTATTGGGAAGCTGAGATGGCTCAGCAAGTTAAACACTTGCTCGCAGCCCTGGAGACCGAGGACTGAGTCCCAGCCCTGGCCCATGTGGACCCATGTGCTTAACTGGGGTTTTTAACAGAGACAGAGAGAGAAACCGAGAGAAGGAGGAGGGCTCAGAGCAGTCTCTAGAGTTGTGTATCATCAGTTTTTGTTTTTGACATGGTTTCATTCCACACAGGTGGGCAGGGGCCATGCAGGGTGAGAACTGGGCTGGGCACAGGAGGCATGACCTCTCGAGACAGGGGCCAAATGGGGGGGTGAGGATCAAACTGGAGGCCTCCTGCCTGGGAATCACACCCCATTTCAGGACATGGTCCCGCATGGGCTGGGGCTGGGACTTGATCCTTGGTCCCCTAGGCTGCAAAGTGAGCACTTTATTTGCTGAGCCATCCCAGTTTCCCCCCAGTCAATTTTTTGAAGAAAAATAGATAAAGGATTAGGACCTACCATACTATAATTTCTTTCAAGCCATTCTATCCCTTGGGAAGCCTGTGAGTACTCCCAGAGTTAGCAGCAGTCCAGAACAGCACTGGACTATGGAACTTCAGTTCCTCTTGAGCCTTTGACTTTTAAGAACCATTGATGTTTTCTTTCTCTGAAAAAGGAAACAACAGCTTCAAAGAACTCTAAAGAGGGTCTCAAAGTGATTGAGGAAAAATAAATGTAACTGCAGAGGTGAAAATGATCTCTGGTAGAGAAGATCAATAGGCAATGAGTAGAAGGGACAAAAGTGAACCAAATAAAACCCAATGCTCCAATCTAATTAAAAATAAAAATTTGAGGGGATGCCCAGATAGCTCAACAGGTTGAGCACTTGTCTTGCAACAATGAGGTCTGGGAATCGAATCCCAGTCCCAGCCCATGTAAACCCGTAGGCTGAACTCGGGTGCAACTGGTAACCTCCAGGATGGCATGGCAGGGAAGTTTGTTGTTTCCCACACAGGAGGCCCGTAGTTCAGTTCCCACCCCGTGCAGTTCCACATCCACCTGTGTGGACTGAAATTATGTCACAACTAATGACATACAACTATGGAGACTGCTCTGGGCCCTCCCCCTTCTCTCTCTCTCTCTCTCTCTCTCTCTCTCTCACCTTCTCTCAAAAATAATAAAATAAATCTTTTAAAAATGGAAATTTGAGGTTTTAGTCTAAGAGAGGTGTACACAAACACACAGATTGTCTTTTTGTGTTAAAACAGCAAGCTGGTATCTTACCTGTAGCTCTTAAAATCATAATAAATTATCATTGACATATAATATTAATTATTTTTGGAAGATTCTGAGTAAAGGTAGGCTGACAGATGATAACTTTGGGACACTGGTATTTAATCCTTTTAAACACAACTCATAATAAAAATACAATTTACATCTATATAACTGAAATAGGACTTCTGTAAAAATACCTATCTATCTATCAGTAGTTACCCTTACAATGTGAGATGTTCTCTGATATTTTGTCTTGTCTTTTCCATTTTTCTCATCTATTAAACACAATGCTGGTCAAGAATTACCAATTTTATTTCACAACCCAATAATGAGTAATGATATTCAGTCTGAAAAACATTGCTATAAGGCCCTTTGAGAAACAAACATATCTTTGTGTTAAATATATATTTTAGCAATCTCATAAATAAAAGCACACTTATATGTAACTCACCAATACTTAGGAGAAGGAATAAACCAAGATTATTTTGTAGGCAGCCCATCCCAATTGTAGGCATAGTGCCTAGGATGAAATAGCCTCTAGAATGCTACAAAATGACAGTAAATAAGAAAAAAAATAAACCCAAGAGAGAATCAAAGCCCTCATAAGCCAACCATTTAATTGATGTAAACCTTCTGTTCTGGGATGATAGAAAGAAGGGGTGGAATGGGGGTGGAGGAGGCAGAAAGGCTGAGAAGGAGTAAGATTTAAGAGAATGGATGATGTAAGTGGAAAGCTGATGGATCTTCCTCACACAAATGATCTTCCCAATGGAGTGCTAGATTATCTATGTGTCCCACACATCTTGTCACTGATAGCTGTCCTCGTTTGCCCTCTCTCTCTAAGAGGAGAAATATGCGGAATTAAACAAAGGCATCAACTTCCTAAGAATGTGCTATTGGAGTTGGCTTGAGCCTATGAGGGTACCAAGAGAACAAACACATCGTTAGTGTGCAACCCAAGTAAATGAACACAACAGAAGGAGGCTGTAGGAAGACTGCTAGAGACAAGAGGATTTTGTTTTGTTTTGTTTTTTAAAGGAAAATATAAATTTCCAATCTACTATTAGCCTAAAGAAATATTTTAAGAAGTTTTTTTTTTTTATAGTAGGTTTAAAAAAAATAGTTAAGGGCAATGAACAACAACAACAGAAATCTTTGTTACACATTATCATTTGAAAAAATATCTAGGGTGCCTAGGACTCTGGACATTTTACAAACCCTGGAAATATCAATAGAGAACATATTGAAGGGATCAAAATAAAAGAAATAAACAATGGCATTGCCCTAAAATCCAATGCTAAACCAATTGAAGTGGCACTAAATAGATTCCTAAATGGAATTACCTGGAGGGAGCTTGTAGACCACCAGAAAACAAAGCCTAATTCAAACTAATTATTATAGATCAGAGTCTCTGGGAATGGAACCCAGGTATCAGCATTGTTCAAAGCTAAAGTGCAGCCGAAATTGAAAACCGTTGCTCTACTCTAGAGCCTTCCTATTCCAAGTGTGGTTTGCAGACCAGAAACAAGTGTATCCTCTGGGAACTTCTTAGAAATACAGATCAAGCCCTTCCCTCGGCCTGTTGAATCAGAATCTGCAAAACATGTAACAAGATCCTCAAATGTCTTGTGCATATGAAATTTAAAAAAAAAATTTTTTTTTTGACTAATTTTTGACAGAGAGAAACAGAGACAAAGAGAGACAGAGAGAAGGGGGTGGGCCCAGAGCAGTCTCCATAGTTGACATTAGTTTTCCATATAGTTTTACTCCACAGGTGGGCGCGGGGCTGAGCAGGGCAGGAACTAGGCCAGGAGCCTCCTGCATAGGCCCCGGCAAGAACTGAACTGGGGGCACACTCCAGTTCAGCATATGGGTCTGCATGGGCCAGGGCCAGGATTTGATCCTCGGTCCCTGGGGCTTCAAAGCGAGCGCTTAACCCGCTGAGCCATCCCAGCTTCCCCAACATATGAAATTTTGAGAATCACTAATTTAAAAGACACCCACTGTTAAATTCTGGTGTGTACTACACCCTTAATGTTTAGCTGTTTCCTTTTAATGTTGATCTATATCACAGTACTTAGAATGAGCTAAGTGGCAGCATTTGCCTTGTTTTATTGCCTTTTGACTTCTCTAATTGTTCACAGCTGGTGCACTAATGCCTAAGACCTACAGGGCCAGTTCCTGTCTTGATACTTTATAAATAGCTTTGGTCCTTCACAAGTGTGATATGAATGTTGCTAAAATCCAATGTCATTTGTGACAACCATACGTATCCTGAACAAATTTTTGTAGCTAATTCTGTTTATTTATTTATTATTTAGATTAGGCATCAACGTTAACACTGAGATCTTGCTCCTGCCTTCCCCTCTCATGATTTTCTCTTTTGGTTTCTATTATTATTTCTAATTAAAACTTTATTCTGAATTCAGAAGAGTGGCTGTGGGGGCAGTTGGCCTTCCTTGCTTACGCCATTTCTCCTTGAAAAATGTGGCTGGAGTTCTGAATCCAAACACAGACTGGATGATGATGTCACCCAATTGGTTCTGCTAGTACTAGGTTTTCCATGTATCTGAGCTTCCTATGTCTTTTTAATTTTGTCTGTTTATCACATTACTGGAATGGACTGATAACTATTAAAATAACTTCTAGAGTAGAATTTCTCTTATATTCTACTGCAAATGACTTCTAAGGCAGAAACCCTTTAGTCCCTAGCCCTGGACCTAGACTTTATAAAAGTCCTGCTCTAGTCTTCCTTTCTTTCTAGCTCTATTTGGTTGTGACCACAAAACTTCATGTCTTATGCCCAGATGAGCTCTAACATTATTTACATAATTGATGTTCAATTTATAGTTATTTTAGGTTCATAGACTTGTAAGGAAATCTCAGTAGGCTTCTGTGTACAGAGAGAAAAGAACACAAAACAGAAGAAATGCAAAAATAACCTTTATTAAACCAGAAAAACATTGTTCACTGTGTTTCTGATCTTCAACTTATTCCTAGACATATTCCTGGGTTATCCTTGTGTCAACATGCTCTGAGATCCTGGGGAAACTGTCTGTCCAGGCACTAGAAGTGGAAGCCTTAAAGAATTATTATGACTTATTTTTATAGTCACAGACTGAATTTTGGGACATGTGCATCTCTGGATCATTGAAGAATAATAAGCTTCTACAAGAAAAGATATGAAATTCTTCCCCCAAAATGCAAAGATTCATATGGCATTCAAATCATGAGAATAAAATATGTAGTTGGTTTAGAATCAGGAGCTTTTGAACTGAACAGCTGTAACCCATTTGGACAGTCATGCAAAACAGAAAGTTGGCAGATCAGATAGTCTTTTCAGACATTAAACATAAGATGCTTTAGGCCAAATCTTGTGATTAAGAAATCAAATGTTTTCTTTTTCCCCTTCCAACCTGTTCTTGGAGTGTGGAAAGTTATATAGTTTTTCTTCTCTGACTCTCTGGTTGTGGTTATTGGGAATTGCCTGTATCTTCAGCCACTGAAGGTCAATTCAATTTAATTCAATATAGTCTAGTCCACTCCAATCCATTCCAATCCAATCCAACCTAATCTAATCCAGTTTGACCTCATCTACCTTTCTTTGGGGATGACCTATATAAACATAAAGAATTTAAGTCTCTTGGGAGCTGATATACCAGACTGCCTACAGCTCAGTTCATAAAATATCTTGAATCTGGTATAATATCTCTACCTCTTTGTTTCTACCAAGGACCTAGAAATCTGGTTCTTAGATACTTTCCTGCATTCTAGATTCTATTTTTCTATAATTTCCAGATTCTATACATGATTGATTTTTTTCTAAACCATTTTGCATGACCTGCTGCTGTAACACCTAACTCTAATTGACATACCTATACCCTAGCTCTCTCCCAACTCTCATTCTAACTCTTTCTCCTGGTACCTGCCTATACCTCTGTTATTTGTTTCACCCTTTCAGGTTTCATATTCTTTTCCCAAAGGTTTGCCTGGTAAGAATTGCTTCCTTTGAAAGGGTTACCTTTCAACCACATGTGCAGAGATACGCATTAGCATCTGTTGTGAGCCTTTTGTTCAACTTTGGCCCCTAGTGAAATATGGAGATGGATCCTCTGAGCAAAAAAGGCAAGATTTCGCTTAATAAGATGGTCTCTAGGTCCATCCATGTTGCCAGAAATGACTGTAATTTATCATTTCTCATCGCTGAGTAGTATTCCATTGTGTAAATGTACCGCATCTTCTTTATCCAGTCGTCTATCGAAGGGCATTTTGGTTGTTTCCATGTTCTGGCCACTGTGAACAGTGCTGCGATGAACATGCGGGTACAAACATCTTTAAAGATCAAGGTTTTCAAGTTTTTTGGGTAGATGCCCAGTAGAGGGATGGCTGGGTCATATGGTAATTCCATTCGTAATTTTTTG
>PVKE010027739.1:0-21400 GCA_004027555.1 Craseonycteris thonglongyai | reverse complement strand
TGAGTGATGGGCAAAAAATACGATGCATGAATGATGTGAGGTGGACTTGTACATCTGTAAACTGTCTAATTGTTACCAACCAATGTAACCTCATCAAATTTAACAATAAATTAAAAAAAAACAAAACAAAACAAAACAAAACAAAACAAAAAAAAAAAAGTGTATGCTTTACTTTTTAAGACACTGCAAAACTATTTTCCAAAGAATCTGACATTTTACAATGCCAGCAGCAATTTATAAAAATGTTGTATGTGTTCATTAACAGTTGCTATTATCAATCTTCTGAATTTTAATCTTATTTTGGTTTTTAATTGGTGTTTCTCTAATGAGTAATGATGATGGAAACTTTTCATATATCCGTTGTTATTCATATATTTTCATTTGTGAAGTTTCTGTTCAAATCTTTTGTACTTTTAAAATATGTTGCTTAATTTGTTATTGAATGTACAAGTTGTTTATGTTTTATGAACAGAAATCCTTTGTTATATATTTGCATCACAAACATTTTCTCCTGCTCTATGGTTTTATTTTTCATAATCTTTTTTTGTAAGAGCAGAATTTTAAAATTAGGATCACTCCAATTTATTTATTTATTTATTTATTTTACAATTTTTATTGGTGCTTTATGTTTATCTATTTCTGGAGACTTTGCCTATCCTAAAGTTTATCTCCTATTTTTTCTTTTAAAAGCTTGAAGTTTTAGATTTTATTTTTAGGTCTATGACATGCTTCAGGTTAGTTTTGTCTGTGCTATAAAATAAAGCTTAAGGTTTATTTTTTACACATTGATATCCAGTTGTCTTAACATTATTTATTGTAAAATCTGTTCTTTGTCCTATTAAATTGCCTTGTCACATTTGTAAAAAACCAGTTGATCTAAGGATGTGTCTGTTTGTAGACTGTCTAATCTGTTTCATTGACATATTATTACTATATTATCTTATTACTTATTACAATTGGTTTTACATATTGACAATGTGTCCTACAATCTTTCTAAACTCGTTTATTAGTTCTTAATGTTTTGTAGATTTCTTAGAATTTCCTACATTCTTAATCATGTTGTCTGAGAATAAAAACTGCTTTAATTTTTCCTTTCCAATTCATGTGAATTTAAAGATTTCGAACTGTCTTCCAGATTGAAAAGTTGCTCACAAAATTCTTTGATCATTCTTATCTTTACATGTAATGAATCTTTTTTTTTCCTAGCTGCTTTAAAGATTCTTTTTCTTTATGAATGGTTTCTAGTAATTTAATTATGATTCATCTTATTTGGGTTTTCCTTATGTTTATCTTTTTGGGGGTATGTTGAATGTCTTCAATCTCTAGATTTAAAACTCTAATCAAATTTGAAACATTTTGGTAATATACGTTTCTTTGTTCAACAGTTAACTGTGTCTGTTTGATCTTTTTTGTCTTTTTGTGCTTCTGTTTTGATTGTTTCTGTTGCTCTAACTTCAAGTTAACTAAACTTTAATCTGCTTTTAAAATTGTCCAGTGAAACACATTTCATATTGTAGTTTTCAACTCTAGAATTTCTATTTGGTTCATTGTTATGTCTTTTGTTTTTCTCATCACTATTTTATGTTTTCTTCTAAGTCCTCAAACTTGCAAAGAATAATTATAATAGTATTTTTAAAGTTTGTGTCTGCTAATTTTGTAATTTCTGAGTCTGTTTTATTGTGTAATTTCTTCCTGATTTGTAGGTCATTTTGCCTGGGTCTAGGCATATTTAGAATTTTTTATTGGACAATGGACATGATTAATGTTATGTTATTAAGTGTCCAGATCTTCTTGTCTTTCTTTAATGACTGTTGGACTTTGCAATGGCAGGCATTTAAAACATTTGCAGGGGAAGCTGGGATGGCTCAGTGGGTTAAGCGCTCATTTTTTAGCACCGGGGACCCAGGATCGAATTCCAGCCCCGGCCCG
Source organism: Craseonycteris thonglongyai (assembly GCA_004027555.1). NCBI lineage: Eukaryota > Metazoa > Chordata > Mammalia > Chiroptera > Craseonycteridae > Craseonycteris > Craseonycteris thonglongyai. The sequence continues at coordinate 19,471 of PVKE010027739.1, read as the reverse complement.
AGCGGACCCATGTGCTGAACTGGGGAGTGCCCCCTCTCTGTCTCTGTACCTCTCTGTCAAAAACAATAAAAATAAATAAATAAATATAAAACATTTGCAAATTAACTTTATCATTTCAGTACTTGCTTTTAAACTTGGTTAAGGCGGTCATTTAATAGACTTTTAGCTAAGGATGTCTTAGTTGAATGGCTAATTCTTGATTCCCCTTGAGTCTCTAATAATTTTTTTAGGTGATAAAAAGATTCTCCACACTGGTGAGTTATATATAGCACAAGTACTTACCCACTTATGTGAGCTCTGGAAGTCATACAACTTATTGGTTCTTTGTGCAGCCTTGTCGAGTTTTATTCTACGTAAGCACAGGTTAGTATTCAGGAAAACCTCAATGGGACCCCATGCCAGTTTATGGAATTCTTTTTCAGTTATGTTCCTTATTCTCTGGAATATTTTCTGCAACTTCCAGAGTCCTCTGCCTCCCTTTCTGAACTACAGTCTCTGCCTCATCAATGCAGTGAAACCTCTAGACTCTGCTTTTTTATACTTTTGTCCAGAATAAGTTTCCAGACAAAAGATGAGATAATTTTAGGATTCACATTGCTTCTCTTATTTTTTAGATCTCCATTCCATGGTGTCCTCTTGTGTCTGATAGGATTGTTTTTAATTAAAAAAAAAATTGTCTGTCATGTATTCTGTTCACTTTTATAATTTGTTTACAGCTGGAGGGCAAGTCTGGGGCCCATTTATCTATTAATATGATAGCCAGATGTAAATATCCTGCCTGTTAGATTTTACTGGAAAAACATTTGACATATTTTGGTATGTTTTTCTTTTAAATAGACTCCATGTTGGTTATCCTTTTATTATAAAATAGCTTTTTTTCTCATTTATTTCTATTTTTTAATTACATTTGACATACAATATTATATTGGTTTTAGGTGTACAGCACAGTGATGAGACACTTAGCAAATCCTCATTTCAATACATCTGGTTCCCATCTGACACCATATATATTAATAGTTATTACAATGTTATTGACTGTATGTATGCCTTATGCTTTGTTTTTCATCACTGTGACTATTTTGTGATTATGAATTTGTACTTCTTGATTTCTTTCCCCTTTTCACCCAGCCATCCTCACTCCTCCCATCATCTTAACAATTTAGTACCCATGTGATGACACCCATAGTTACTGTAACATTATTGATTATATTCCCATTTTATACCCTATGTCCCCATAACTATTAATATTACTTTGTAACCACCAAAGTGAACTTCCCAGTCAGTTCCCCTTATTTCACCACCTGACAAACCCACCTCACATCTGGGAACAAACCAAATGTTTTCTATATCTATGAATCTTTTCCTGTTCTACTTGTTTATTTTCTTCTTGGATTTCACCAATAAGGGAATTCAATTTACATCTGTCTTCTGTTTCACACTCCACTCAGTGTAATATCTTTCATGTCCTTTGATTGGAGCTTTTAATACATTTAAATTGAAGGTAATTGTTGATATGTAGCTATTACCATTTATCATTCATAGTTTTGCTTCCCCCCCCCCATCTTAAAGAAGTCCCTCTAATATTCCTCGTAATACTGGTTTGATGGTGATGAACTCCTTTTGTTTTTTCTTGTCTGGGATGCTCTTTATTTGTACTTCAATATTTTTTTAAGATTTATTTTATTGTTTTAAGAGAGAGAGAGAAAGAGAGGCAGAGAGAGAGAGAGAGACAGAGAGAGAGAGAGACAGACAGAGAGAAGGGAAAGGGCCCAGAGCAGTCTTCATAGTTGTACATCATCAGTTTTCAGCATAGTTTTATTTCACATAGGTGGGTGTGGGACCACACAAGGTAGGAACCTGGCTGGGGGCCTTCCGTATGGGAGGTCTGCCCCCTGAGCTGGGGAGCCTCCCCTATAGGAAGCTTGCCCTAGCGGGCTCCAAACTGGAGGCCTCCCACATGAGAAACACATCCCAGTTCAGCATGTGAGTCTGCATGGGTTGAGGCTGTGTCTTGATCCTTGGACCCTGGGCTGCAAAGCAAGCACTTAACCCACTGAGCATTCCCAGCATCCGTGTCCTTGGATTTTTAATGATTGCCTTGCTGGATAGAGTAATCTTGGTTGTAGGTTACTGCTTTTCATCATGTTGAATATTTTCTGCCACTCCCTTCTGGCCTGCAAAGTTGCTGTGGAGGAATCAGCTGACAGTCTTATGAGAGCTCCCTTATAAGTTATTTGCTTTTCTCTTACTGCTTTTAGGATTTTCTTTTTGTCTTTTACCTTTGCCATTGAAATTATGACGTATGTTGGTGTGGGCCTATTTGGTTTTATTTTGCTTGGAACATGCTGTGCTTCCTGGGCTTGTATGCCTGTTTCCTTCACTAGGTTAGGGAGGTTTTCCGTCATTATTTCTTCAAATAGGTTCTCATTTTCTTGCTTTCTCTCTACTCCTTCTAATACTCCTATGATGCAAATGTTGTTATGGTTGCTATTGTCCCAGAGACCTCTTAAATTATCCTCATTTTTTTGGATTCTTTTTTTTTTTTTTTTTTTTTTTTTTTTTTTTTTTTTTTTTTCTGCTCTGACTAGTTGTTTTCTACTACCTTGTCTTCCAACTCGCTGGTTTGATCCTCTGCTCCATCTAGTCTGCTGGTGATTTCTTCTATTACATTCTGAATTTCAGTTACTGTATTACTCATTTCTGATTGGTTATTTTTTATGGTTTCTATGTCCTTCTTTATGCTTACTATATGTCTATTGAACTTTTCATTAAGTTCCTTAAACATCCTTATAACCACTGTTTTGAGCTTTGTATCTGAGTTGCTTGCCTCCATCTTGTTTAGTTCTTTTGAAATTTTTTGCTGTTTTTTTTTGTTGTTGTTGTTGTTATTTGTTTGTTTTTATTTAAGATTTATTTCTTTTTTTTCTCATTTTGGATGCCTGTCTGTGTTTGTCTGTATGTATTAGGTAGGTCTGCTATGTCTTGCAATATTGCTGGATAGCCTTATGTAGTAGGTGCCCTGTGGGCCCTGACACTGTCTCCCTGCTCACCAGTGCTGGGTGCTTCTGTAGATTCTGGTTTGGTGCCAATGTTCTGTCTGGATCTACTCAGCAAAAGTCTCAGAGCACACCAATGCTGGTCACCACCTGCCTGTGACCCACAGAATCAAATAGTTTTCTGATAGAGATTGCAGTGTAAGTGTGGCTGGCTGCTCACCACAGAAAGTGCCTCTGGCATTGGTGAATTTGGGTGGCATGGGGTCCCAGTGAGTCAGCCGGGTGGAACAAGTGGAGCTCATCAGACCAATCAGGTGCAGATTTGGCCATGTGGTGGTGGTTGTGGGGAGTGCAACACAGGAAAGATGGAACCTGCCTGCCAGTTGCACAAGATGAGGATACACCCAGGGAAAATGGTGACTGTCCTTCAACCCACACCCCAAAACCACACAACTCAGTGTACCCCCAACCCCATGCCTCCAACACCTTCTGAGTCACTGTCCCTCTGTCAGAGCCCAGGGTGCATGCTTGTGAATGACTGAATCTGTGCCTGGGTTTCCTGCAGCTTTCCATTTCAAGCAGATGACCAAACTCTCCTCTGATTTTCATAGCCAGATGTGGGGCTCTTCTTCCTAGCCCCAGTGCTCCAGGCTGGGAAGCTTGGTGTGGGGCTGGGGTCCCTTGCTCCTCCAGGTGGAACCTCTGCTGCTGAGATATCTTTCCGGATTCTCTACTTTTGTGTCTGTGCTCCTCCTACCAGTCTCACTGTGGCTTCTTCTTTGTGTTCTTAGTTATAAAACTTCAGTTAAGCTAAACTTCAGATAGTTTTCTATGTTGGTTGCTAAATAATCTACTTGTAATTTTAATGTGTTCATGGAAGGAAGCAGGTACAGTACTTACCTACTCCACCATCTTGGATCTTCCTAGAAGCTATAAAGTATTTTTTTTTTAAATAATAATCCAGATTATAAATTAGAGCTGTTCTTTAAGGTGGGAATAATAGTTTAGATTTTACTTTTCTAGTTACAATCACATTTTAATTTTTCCTCTCTGTCACTTGAATTTTAAGTTTTCAACCTTTTCTAATTACTCATTTATAGTCAGTCATTTTTGGCTAGTTATTTAGGTCACCAGTTTTACCATTTTAAAATTTATCAGTAAATTTTAAGGAGGTGACAATATTTTCTATTTCCCAATTTCTTTTCTAAGCAAAGACAGTGGTGACCTCTCAATGCTTTTAAGTACAATTTGTATAAGCATCTTTACTTCTTAGACCATGGTAAAGACACCTCTTTGTCTGAAAAAAGTTTTGATATGTTTATATAAGACTGATGCCCTAGAAACTATTTTCAATACATGAGAAGAAATAATTTTATTTAAGTATCTTTGGTTTTGAAAGTTTCTTTTCAACATTTCTGGAAACAGATAATTTTAAGTCAAGATTATCAGAAAGTTCTTATTGGTACTCAATATGTATACAGTAAACATCATTTTAGAATGTGTTGCATTTTCTTCTTCGTTGTATTTTCCCATTAAACACCTGGCACTCATTGAATGACTTAGACTAGGAGTTGGTCCAGTTTTCTTTAGAAGTGCATATAAAAGCTAGTAACTCTCAGAAGATGAATCCTGGAGAACAATGGTCTTGATTGTCTGTGACAAACGACTAGGAATTTGAGGTTGATAACTTCAAATTTCCATTAGTTTAGTGGTTATCTAAGGGTAAGGAGGCAGGTGGGTGAGAGAAGAGGGAGAGGCAGCTAAATATATGATGATGGAAAGAAAGCTGACTCTGGGTGGTAAACACATATTGGAACACATAGACAAAGTACTATAGAATTGTACACCTGGATCCTATGTAACTTCTACTAAACAATGTCACCCTAATATATTTAACAATAAAAAAAGATAACTTTGATCTTCAATCAAGAGGCTCACCCTAAATATTGAAAGCACTCAATATTTGGTGGTAATGGATATAATGATAATGCTTACCATGCTTGATCCATTTTTTAAAGATATTTGTTAAAAATTATATCAAGTATTAATCGGTTTATGTCCAACTCCTTAAATTTTCTCAAATTCCATTATATATTTCTTAGGTATTTGTGGCCAGAAAAGCAACAATAATCTAGGTTTATTTTCATCATGCAGTTTTTGTTAGGTTTATAGTATCTGTGCTGATGATTTCCAACAATTTCTGAATTATTTTTTTTAAAGACCTTCACTGTAGATTATTTTAAGAAAACATATGAAATAATTTACTGTATTTCTCACAGGGAACATAGCTAAGATGTTAAATCCTATCACTATATTAAGTAGAATTTAACCTTTTTTTTTTCTCCAAATATACCACCTTATCCTGCCTACTCTCAGCATCACATATGGCTGATCAAAGTGTTTACATACCTGTATGAGCTCCCTAATGTCTATTTCACCATCTGAAAGAACTAAGTATTGTGTGTACATATGGAAATTACTGGGATCTTTTTTCTCATTCTAGGTTGTTTATTATTATTTTTTAAAAATGTTATCTAAGTTGTTTTTTTTTAGAAGGAATTTATTATAATTTTCTATGCAAAAAATGCTCATTTTATCTTATTCTTGCTGCCCTTTTAATTATTTCACTATGGCAAATATTTTTTTCTATTTTACAGAAACAGAAATTTTTACTATAGATGTTGGTAGGACCTCCTATAAATCTAGATAACTTACTTCTAGTGGCTTTATATTGTCTTACTACCTTCTTTTCTCCTTAAAGAATTCCAAAGTATCTGTCACATACTATAGATTAGATGGAAATAGCTTCTAAAGTGTTCTGATTTCCTTCTCTTTACAAGGTTTTACTTGTTTAAATGTTCAAAAAGCTCATGGCTTCCTTTGTAACCTGCTGTGTTTGTTGGAATGGGAATGAATCACCCTGCAGTTATCAGGGTCACATCCTAAGTGAATTTTGCAAATGACAGATCACAAAAGCTATCTACTGGTAGATATCAGTTCCACAGTTTTTGTGCTTGAGTTGTCTAATAATTGGACACACCTATAATCTTGGTATTTGTCTCTATCTGATTTTATTAGTTAGGTATTCTATCATTCATATATTTACTAATGTTCAATTTATAATCTTTTACCCCTTTAATATAGGGGTCGGAGATTCTGTAGAACAGATATCTGCATAGGATGAAAAGTTGGGTCAGACTAGACACCTTTAACTTTTAAATTGTCACATACAATGAAAAACGTATTATATTATAACTCAGTTTATAACACATCCATACACATACAACTGAAGCATGGTGTCATTTAACTATATTTGCTCTTACTATATGTGAAACACTTAGATGTTCTATCTTCCATTTTATATTTTATTAAAAAATGCTGGTCTCGTGTACACTGGTTGCATGGCCCACAAAAGTTATTGCACCAGCAGTTTAAAAAATACTTGCCTAGACAACATTTGTGGTTACTTAATTCTAAGATGCCATATGTCTGTGACACAAGATTTTTTTTTTTAGTGAATATATTTTTATTGAGATATAATTCACATAACATAAAATTTATTATTTAACCATTAATGTGCACAATTTACATGCTTTTAGTACACTCATATGTTGTGAAACTTTCACCATTGGCCAAGTATCTCTGTTCAATTTTTTTCAAACAACCTTTTTCTAAATCTAGCCACTAATTTTCTTTCATGATTTCTTCTTCCACTTAAATTTAAATACCCTTATCAGATCTTGAAATGATTTCAAATAAGCTAACAAGTACCTATTACAAAGAACAGACTAACACATAGGCCTCTGGATAAACTTATTGCTAAACAAACTAGGTGGATCAAAATTGTAAGACTGGATACCCTGTATCCACGGAGATGTCTATAGACCGTGCCGCCTACTCTCTTAACGCACCTGAAATGCATGAAGAAATATGTCTGAGGAAAGGAATGTTTCCTTGGTTATAATTAGTTTCCCATAAATGAAAAAAAGTCAACACCTTCTGGCATTTTTGATGGGTCTCTTCGTAGAGAAAAACTGAATTCATTTTTTTTCTTTGTTCTAGCTAGCTTTTAGCAACCATGTCTGATATTTGAACAAAATCTTCCTAGGAAGTGAAAACACTTGTTAGGAGCTTGCTGGTTGTCAAAGCAAAACTACGTGTCCTGGTTTACGTGACCGCAAATGTTGGTGGATTAGGCCATCTAATGAGGGGCTGGAAATGTACCGTTTCACATAATCCTCAGCAGAACACCAAATTGTTTTTACTTACTCTATTGCGATGTGTAAATACTATATTAAATACTAGACATCGCATATAAGTGCTTGACGGCTTTTATTTTCTCTTCTCTTTGGCAAATAGAAGCGAGTTTATTATTTTCCTTCCATGTGTAGGCTGCTTATTCTGTTGTGTACTTTAAGTTAGTATTTGGTTTCCATGACACTCTTTTGATTAAAGTGTCACACTTCATTTTAACTTGAAAACTGATGTGCTGTTTGTCAAGAAAAAAAAAAAGGTTAAGCAAAATGGCAATGATTTTTATTCTAATTATTTTGAGAAGATCCATAGAAAGAGCAACTCTTTTTGCCTTTGTCTTGCATTATTGGTAATAGCTGACAGAATAGTCCAAACAACTATTATCAAGCCATTTCATTTCCTTGATGTAAAGTGACTATATGTGCTTGAGAACAAAAATAAAGAACTTTTCACTTGAAGGGCATTGGTATCGCCTGTCAGTCTCTTCTGGTGTAAAGAGGTCCTTAGCTTGCCTCTTCTAGAGAGACTCACTGCCCCTGGCATAGGAAACTGACAGAATGTAACACATGTAATTTGCCTTCCAGAAAATTACTTCTGCAGAGTATAGATGTATTTTTGCTGCCTGTAGAAGTCATTAGATGAATAATTTGTGTTTTGAAGGTTAGGTTTGTTACAAGCTCTTCTGGGAGGTCTAGACCATTTTTCAAAAGGCAAAAACAGGACCTCGAGAGCACTTGCTAGTTGATGATGTTCTCTGCTTTAGTCTTCTTCATCCATCCAATAATTCTGTGCTGAGCATATCCCACTGTGATTTTCATGAAACCGCCTTTCAATTGACTAAGCCAGAGGCTTTGGCTCATCTGGAAGTTTTTGCCAGACTGACTTCATTAAAACCTTTTTTCCTGATTATTAAAGCAATTTATATTTATTAGTGGTATTTATTTTTTTAATATAGAAAAGTATTTAAAAAACTGGGGGGAAATATCCCTCATAATCCCACTACCCAGAAGGAATAGCACTAAACTTTTGACCTAGTTCCTTTTCAGATTGCCTTTGCTGGACTGGCCCACTGCTCTAGCACTGTTGAGAATTTGGGGTGTGACATAGAAGCTTTAGAAACGTTGAGGGAATATCTTTTCTTATTACAGTCAATCAACTTAGGCCTTAAAATATTTACTTATTAAGCACAGGGTATGTCATATTGAAATGCTACCCCCATTCATTAACTAGAGAAAATAGAAGAAAATATTGCATAGGGTTGGGATAAGAGTGCTAAAAAATCCAGCCATTGTCAACATAATGAGAATGGTCACATGACTGGATAGTTTCCAGACTGTGCTCCCAGTCGGGTAGTTAACAGCGCCATTTTTTTCGCTTGAGTTTCAGAACTACATACCCAGCTATAACAAATCAAATATATTCTCTCTCCGCTTCTACCTCCTTCAAGGAAAAAAAATAGGACACACCTGAAACCCAAGCATCTATTCATTTTGTTCTTCTTATGTTAGTGACTTATATTACCACCTACTCTGTCACTCAAGCCAGAAGTCTAGAAATTATCCTAGAATCTTTTTTATTATATCCCAAGTACAAGCCATCTTCAAGTTTAATAGAGTATTCACTTCTAATTGTTTCTTGATTACTTCATTTTCTTTATTGCCCTTAACTTCTTGTCTATATCGCAGTCATTTCTTTTTTAAGAATCTATAACTTCTGGATTTTATATTTTTATTTATTTATTTATTTATTTTGACAGAGGACAGAGAGAGAGAGAGATGCAGAGACAGAGAGAGAACTGAACTAGGGGAGCTCCTAATTCAGCATATGGTTCTGCATGGGCCGGGGCCGGGATTCGATCCCTGGTCCCTGGTGCTGCAAAGTGAGCGCCCAACCCACTGAGCCATCCCTGCTTCCCCTCAGTCATTTCTGTGTGTCGAGTAGCCAACATAAAAACTGCCACATAAGTCACCCAGGAAATAATTGTGGACATGATTGCTTTTTTCTTTCTTTTCTTTTTCTTTAATAATTTTTCTTTTTTTGAGAGAAAGTGAGAGAGAGAGAGAGAGAAGGGGGGAGGGTCCAGAGCAATTTTCATAGTTGTACAACATTAGTTTTTAACATTGTTTCATTCCACACAGATGGACATGGGGTCATACAATATGGGAACCAAACTGGGGGGCCTCTAGCATGGGAGGAGAGAATGTTCATGGCAGGGTTTGGCGGTTACCTGTTGTGCCTCAATTCAGCATGTGGTCTTTCATGGGCCAGGGCCAGGATTCGATCCCCAGACCTCATGATTGCAAGGCAAGTGCTCAACCTGCTGAGCTATCCTGGCTTCACCATGAATGCTTCCTTGAACATTATAATTTAGAATATGAACACCAAGAAGTCTCATCCATTTTTACTTTATTTAAATGGCCTGTAGAATCATTATAGTTCCTTAAATCTGAGAGTGTGTTCTGGAATGGAAATATCACTGGGCTGCTTGGAAATTCAAAGAAAGTAGCTCCAATAGTTGAACTAAGAGAGTGAAGGAGTAGACAGTTACACAGTTTCTATAACAGCAAAGGCCATTGAATGGTACTGTGGAAATTTTGCTATCTCTCAAAAAAAGGTCCTCTTGTGTCTCTAACAGGGCAAACCAGGTTATTTCATATATTCTAGTGCTTACCTTGAAGCATATTACTCTACTCTTATACACTTGGAGACATTCATAACACCAAGGAAAGATTGGTGTTTACAGAGATTCTTATCTCCAGAATAAGTGGCTCTCTATTCCTCTCTGCTCAGTGATACTTGTTTCTTAAATGAGTACAAGTTACAACAGATACTTATCTGTAATTGTTAATATACTGTAAAGAATAAGCAACCAGTAGAGGAGAGTGCTATCTTTGAAAGCTGTCTAGGTTTCCCAATTGATAGTAGAAAAGAAGAAGAAAGGGAACTAACATTTATGATATGCTAGTATGTTAGTCCTTTGCATATTCACTATCATATTTAATCCTCTTATGGTCTTATTGAGGTTAGCTTTCTTACTGATGCTAGTGTCATAACCCACAATATAAATGTTAGCTTAGGAATTTCAAAAGAAAAGTGTCTGAGCTATTGGTTGTGCTTTTATTTGAAAGTTTTTGCTGTGATTTTATTTGTGCCCATAGTACTTTTGGTAAAATGCTGCCTCTGGCTTCTTTGATGATTTGCATGGTTTTGCTGATCATGAATAGCACAAAATCTTTCTTCCCCTTAATGTATATGATATAAAACACAATGTTGAAAAATACATTTCTCTACTTTATATAGGCCAGTACGGTGCCGGCACTGTGGGCTAAATGGATACCACTCTTCCCTGTCTGTTCTCTTGTTTTGTGCACAGTCTGATCTGAGGATATCACATTATAATCTAAAAAATACAACTCCATAAGGAGAGCCATCCAGGCTGCCCTCTGCCTGATCTTTCTCAACTGCAGCTGCACTTGTGTGCGTAACCTCACTGTGGGGCTCAAGGAAGCTGCTGAACTAGGAAGAATTCTGTCCATGAGGGTTTGTTTGACATGACTTGGCTGCATTCCATTCCATGTGACAAACCCCGAAGTACAGCAGGCAGCCTTAAAAATATGCAAATGGCCTCCATGTAACTATCTACCTATTTCCCATGCTTGGCTTTAATGCATAATTATCAGTTTGTGAGAGTGAAACTCAGCCGTGGTTGTGTTTATTTGCTTATGATTCTTTCCTTTTGTGTTAATATATAAAGTTTTTCTTTTTTCTTCTTTTTATGAGATAAGAGTAGTACTGCAGTTGCCAAGCTTTTAATGTGAATCAATTAAATTTAATTACTATTGTACCTGAGGAAAGACAACATATGTTTTCTACAACCATCTCCCCATGTCATTATTGTCATCAAAGGTGGGGCCTGGTACTCTTCTATGTTGAGTTACAACCACAACTCTGCATAGAGAGAGGACCTTTCTTTGCTTCTGTCGTTTGTTTCTCAATCCTCAGGCTTGGCTGAGCTGAACTGGGTTAGAGGCAGACAGGAAAAGAACAAAGGACAGATAGATCCCTTGCTACAGATAATCCTTTTTTACTGCAAATCAAAGGCTTATGGTGGACACATAATGCGATGCATAGGTGATGTGATGTGGAATTGTACATCCGGAAACTATCTAATTGTTACCAACCAATGTCACCTCATTAAATTTAACAAGAAAGGAAAAAAAAAAAAAAAATTAAAGGCTTAACTTCTGCCATCACTTATTTTAAGTGGGGCTGGAAAGAAAGTGCTAGACTGAGAGGCATGAGAACCTTGTCCTAGTTCTTTTTTCAACTATCTGCATAATTTTAGGCAACAACTTTAACTGCTCTGAGCTTCAGTTTATTTTTTGATAAATTGAGACAGCATGCTAAGATTATTTCTGAAGTTCTTTCCAGATTTACATTACTATGTATTTATAGTACTACACTTTCCGTCATTATGTTATTGATTTTAAGAGTTCTGCGTATTTTTTCACTTTATATTTGATCCAGCTTAGGGTATATAAAAAACTTGGTGTCAAAAATTTAATTTGGACACTTTCTATATTCTTTTTATCTTCCCTACTGGAAATACAATTTTGATTGCCAAACCAAATAATTGTTTTCACACATATTACATGTATTTTTCTTAATATTCTGCTGCCCTTGTTTTACAAAATCTCTTCATGGTACAATTTTTTAAAAAAGAGTTTGTTCATTTTGAAAGTACACATTCAGAGCAATAATCTTCAGCATTTTATTTTTTGTCAGCGCAGTTGGAGTAAATGTCATGAATTGATTTTCCCGAATTGTATTGGACAATAATTTTTCCCATATAAGGAAGTAAGTCAATCAATCTAATCAAACAATCAACTAACAAACCAATCAATCAATAAACAAACTGTATATGAAAATAAATCATATTTGAGCAATTTTCTTTATAGACAAAGCCCAAGCTCTGAAGTGAGGTAGAGAATCATATTCAGAATAATTTCAAGTTCAATATGAAGAAGTGCAAATTTGGTAGCATCTTCTACAAGAGCAGACAATTGCATAGACCTACTTCATGTCTGTGGCTAGAAAACCAACACTTGTAATGACGACAGCAGATGAAAAGGCAGACTGAGTCAACAGAAATAGCTGGGTTGCCTTATTTAACCAGAAAATATGTGTTTCTGCTTCAATACAGGGTTGTCATTGCTAGGAAGACAGCATCAGTCATTTTCTAAGCTAATGACAGTCCATTTCATGATGATAAGTTCATCATGAATACATCATCCTGGTCAGAAGGACTGCCAACAAAGATGTTAAGTAGCTTATTTTTTCATGAATTTAAGTATAAGAAATAAGACTTGTATTAGTAATAGGAGAGTAATTTATGTGTACAAAGGTTAGGAACTCAGAACTAGTTCTAAAGAAGCCAAAATGCATCTTCCATTTGATAATTTTCACAGTAGACCAAGCCACCATGTTTGGGGAGTAATTCTCCAGCTTTGGAAACAACTTGGACCTGATAATTTACTGAGAAGGTTTCAATTTAGTTCTATTAGTTCAAAAGTTATTTTCTCAAAGTTTTTTCATTGTTAAATTTATGAGAGTGGGGTTAGTTAGTAAAAATTACATAGGTTCCAGGTGTACAATTCTATAGTACATCATCTATGTATTATAATAATTTTCTCAATTTTATTCTTTCATTTTGCCTACAATACTTAAGTTCAATTAAATACTCCTGTATTAAAATTCTGAACCCTACTCACACACTCATTTATACTGATTGAAATCAGCACAAGAGGAAAACTATTAGCTTTTCTTCAAATTCCTGACAAGATTAAAGTAGGGTTAAGAGGGGAACATTTGCCTTTGATGAAAGATATTATTCATCTCAAATTAAAAACACAGTCTTAAGAACTTTTAAGTTCACTCTGCAATTGTATGGAATAGGTACAGAATATTGCTGAATTAAGAAGTAGTTAAGGGGAAGCCGGGATGGCTCAGTGGGTTAGGCGCTCACTTTGTAGCACCGGGGACCGAGGATCGAATCCCGGCCCCGGCCCGTGCGGAACCATATGCTGAACTGGGAGCTCCCCTAGTTCAGTTCTCTCTCTGTCTCTGTATATCTCTCTCTCTTTCTCTCCTCTGTCAAAATAAATAAATAAATAAAATATATATTAAAAAAAAAAAAAAAGAAGTAGTTAAGGTAGGTTACGTATGTGGGTGCTAAATTATAAAGAAGGCTAAGATATCCTTAGGTTGTTAAAACATTTTGGAATATGTAAAAGATATATAAAATAACATTTCTATAGCATTTTTAGTAAAAGCATGGTATAAAGTAATACTTTCTTGCTCCATCTGGGGCTTGGCACATATTGTTCCTAATCTGCCATCTAAAGAAGTGTGGCAGTTAACTGGCGTGCTGTTTTTCTGGTAGTAGAATGTGTAGGTTGGGACTAGAACTTAACTATTTGAGACATTAGAGGAAAAGCTGGGTTTAACCATAGAGGGGCTACCTCTGTTCTTTTTCCATATACTACTCTGCAATTTCTCTAAATAAATGTTAAATATTTAAAGGATATTAATCTAAAGGAACAAAAAATTATTAGCCTGGGTCAGGTATCCACAGAAAAATTTAGTTGAAATTTTGGCCTTTAGGCAATTGATGGTGGTTGCTATATTCTATTGTTTGCATATCCTTTCTGTTCTTCCAGTTTAAACTTTGGAAAGCCAAACTCTGGCAATGTGTTTACATACTTTGGGATTTGTTTTGTCTAGAAGACCATTGTTTCCCCATCTTTTAAGTTGGCAAAACTATCCTCTTTTTTTTTAAATTTTATTTTTATGACGACTATTTATGTTCTCTTTGGTTCAGTTTAGAATTCCATTAACTCTTCTTGGGCAAGATTTGGGATCCATGATTGTTCTTCGCATTCCTAGTATTTAGCTGTTGTCTGGAACATGCTTGATGATGTTGAATGAATAACTGGAAGACATTGTTTATCTCAAATTTGAAAACACACTTTTAAAAATTGTGATGACAGAGAGATAGAGAGAGAGAAAGAGTGAGAGAGACACAGAGGAGAGAGAAGGGGGAGGGCCCAGAGCAGTCTCCACAGCTGTACGTCATTAGTTTTTGAAATAGTTTCACTTCACAGGTGGGCATGGGGCTGTGCAGGGCAGAAACCAGGCGGGTCTTCCTGCTTGGGAGGTACGCCCCCACAAGCTGGGGGCCTCCCACATGGGAAGCTCACCCTGGAGAACCCAGCTGGAGGCACACCCCAGTTTAGCATATGGGTTCACACAGGCTTAGGCCAGGATACAATCCTGGGACCCCAGGGCTGCAAGCTGAGCACTCAACCTGCTGAGCCATCCCAGCATCCTCAAAAACACATGCTTAAAAGGTACATATAAATGAAAGGGATGAATATAATAGATAAATGCAATATCAACTGTTACTCATGTATCAAACTAAATCAGAAAACCTTTATTAAACATAAATAACTTTATTTTTCTTACCCACTCTGCTCAGAGCTTTACAGATGACATTTTATTTCTATTTCAATACCCACTTTAGTTTACCTCAGCTTTCACTCATTCTTGGTGCTCCTCAACTCTTCAGGTGGTATTTCCTTCCTGTGTTTGGTTATAGGGAATACAATCAGGTTCATGACAAAAAGATTCTGGACTTGGAGTAAGAAGTTATGATTTGTAAACTAGGGATGTTACCTTGTATAGGATTCTTTAGCTTTGTGTCTATGATAATCTTTGTCATACCAATGATTAAATTATGTATGTCTGTGTATATTTGTGTGTATGTATGTTATAAAACAATTAAAAAAATCTTTAGAATAAAAACTCAGATACTTTATCACATAAACATGATCATGTTTTCTATCAAATAATACCATCGATATGGTCTCATTTAAAAACTAATTTTAATTTTTTTTATTATATTAAGATTTATTTTATCATTTCTGACAGAGACACAGAGAGACAGAGACAGAGAAAGACAGAGAGAATGGAGAGGGCCCAGAGCAGTCTCCATAGTTGTGTCCTCGGTTTTCGACACGGTTTTGTTCCACACAGGTGGGCAGAAGACATGCAGGGTGGGAACTGGGCTGGGGGCCTCCCACATGGGAGGCACACTCCCTCAAGCCAGGGGCCGAACCGGGGGACAAGGACCAGACTAGGGGCCTCTCACATGGGAAGCACACCCCAGTTCAGCATATGGGTCTACATGGGTTAGGGCCAGGACTGGATCTTCAGTCCCCAGGGCTACAAAGTGAACACTTAACCCGCTGAGCCATCCAGCTTCCCCCTTTTTATTATTTTTGACAGAGAGAGAGACAGAGAGAAGCGGGAGGGCCCAGAGCAGTCTCCACAGTTGACAGCATTAGCTTTCTACATAGTTTCATTCCACAAGTGGTACGGAGCTACGCAGGGCAGGAACTGGGCCGGGAGCTCGAGGTGCTCAGGGCAGGAACTGGTCGGGGCCTCCTGCATGGGAAGTGCACCCCCACAAGCCAGGATTTCCCACATGGGATGTATACCCAGGGCAGGAGATGAACTGGGGCTTCCCACATAGGTAGCTTGTCCCAGTAAGAACAGAACTGGGGGCACACCCTAGTTCAGCATATGGGTCTGCACGGGCTGGGGCCAGGATTTGATTCTTGGACCCTGGGGCTACAAAATGAGAGCTCAACCCACTGAGCCATCCCAGCATCCCCAAAAAGTAATTTCTTAATATATAGCATAGGGGGTACAGTCCGTAATATCTTAACTACGTATGGTTACATTTGGTTACTAGATTTATTGTGGCGATTACTTTGTAAGCTATAATATAGAAATATTAAATCACTATGTTCTACACTTGAAATTAAATAATAATGTATGTCTACTACAATTAAAAATAAATTTTAAAAATGTAAAAAGTAACTTTATTGGTAGTTTACATGATTTGGGAGGAAAAAAGTAATAGTTTTTTTGACTCCTAGAAATTCCTATTGTGAATAAAATGGACAATCCAAAATAATAGATAGATATTGATAAAAGTATATAATGGGACTACATTTTAAGCTGGATTAGACAATAAGCATTGAAGTTGAGAATTACCTATTGCTAAAATTACATGTAAAAATTCCTTGGAATTTTTAGTTTATTTTACACATGCGGTTTTATCTATACAAACTTGTCCTAATGTATTGTTTCTCATTAAATCCAACACAGGCATATTTTTCTTCAGAACAGATGACTTTTTCTCTACTTGAGCACCAGATGCAGTCGTTAGCTTATGTTCTCAGGTCTTTTGTGGCTCAATATCTTTACACTTGTGGGAATCACAGAAGTTCATGTTTAGTGCAGGGCTTGAGTTCACATTGAGTGGAATGAAGGGTAGAGTAGTCTCGCCTGTTTAAATTATGTTTCCTTCTTACCAAACATGCCTGATTAATTAACACAAATGGAAAGATGTGTATTGATAACCTTACACTTGACTATGCATATGAATACAAGCACACCTTGGAGATACTGTGGGTTTGTTCCAGGCTACCACAATAAAGTGAATATTGCAGTAAAGTGAATTTCACAGTAATGCAAATATCACAATAAAGCAAGTCAGACACATTTTTTGCTTTTCCAGTGCATATAAAATACACTGTTCTATAGTCTATTAAATGTAAAATAGCTCTATGTTTCAAAAATAATTTACAATCTTAATTAAAAAGATTTTATTGCTAAAAAATGCTAACCACCTGAGCCTGTTGGAAAAATAGCACCAATAGAGTTGCTCAATGCAGCGTTGCTACAAACTTTCAGTTTGTAAAACATGCAAAATCTGGAAGCACACTAAAGCAAAGTGTAATAAAATGAGTTATGTCTGTCTTTATAAAAGCACTTACGAGCAAAGAACACTTTCCTATGTAGACTTAGTATGTCTATTTGCTGCTCTGAGAACCCACATTTTTCAAACAAAACAATGAAGCCACATTGTTCTTTCTGTGCAATATTTGCTTCGTTTTGTTCTTCAGCTCAACATCTTGATCTCCAATTGTAATGTCAATAAATCATTATTTAATGAAATGACCCCTATCAATCCAAACTCATATTTCAGGCCACTATATTACTATATTATGTGTGTGTGTACATCTTTAAATGGATTTCTCTAGTGACTATTAGGAAATGGGTATAGTTTTCTCTATTGAAATGAATGCTGCCCTACAAGGTAGACTTCAAGTTTTCTTCCTGGCCCGTGGACTGCATATGGAAAACGTTTACAAAGGAGGTGAGAAAAAGTGAACAGAAATGGGGAGTCAAACTGTACCATAAGCAGTTGACAAAGCAGACAAGATGTTGACTATATCCTCTAGTCAATCAACAACACCTACATGTGTTTTCCATATAGTTCTGTGATTTGGTTTGGATCTTCACATGCAAGGTTCCCACAACAGGAAAAGGAGTTTCTGATAACTTTTGTTCCTAACTTGTGCTGTCATAGAGCTGCCAATTTGAGGCAGCTGGGGAGTACATGGGGAGATCATTTAGTTGCATGTGGATTCTTTTTATTTTTTCTTCTTTTCTTTCCTTCAGCTTCACAGTGTTGTTTCTTTTGGCTAATATGATGGATTCCTGGAAAGTTTATGGGGCATGTGGGAGTGTTCTGCCCTGAAGCAAACCTAGCTCAGCTTCCTTGTTAAGGCACATTGGTCCTGGCCTCTTGTGGAGTAGGTCTGTTCTGGCCCCTTGACGAAGGTAGTGTTCTGTCTTTCTTAATAATGAAGCAAAAAGATGACTACAAAAGAGAATTGGCAGCCACCAAAGAAGATGACGTCCAGTTCTCCTTTGATACGTATGCCTCCTCTTGGGCAGATTTGTGAAATCTCCCATTAGTCTTTAATAGAGTTAGTTATGTGTTTTGCTATTTTCTGTTTTATTTATAACAATATTGTGAGCAGTTAACTAAAGTCAAAAGGATGAGGTGACTTCTATTAATCCTGAAAAACTGGTGTACACCCATATACATGCTTTTACCAACATCCCATAATTGCCATACTAATCACTGTGTACCATCTGATCAAAAAGCTCCTGAAATACAAAAAACATTCTATGATCAGCAAATACAGAGTTCTCCCAGGGATCAGTTCCTCCAGAAAAGTAAACTTTATGAGCTAGGAAGAAAAGCTTAATATAAAAAAGTAATTTATGTTCTACTGATGCTTGCATCTTGTATAACCACAGCAATGCATTTTTCCATACTGTACATGGTGAACATGTTTAGCTTTCCTTACTGTTCATTTTGGAAGTATTGAAGAAAGTTGTTGAGGTAGTCATTCTCAAACACCTTGTTTTTTGATGACAAATGATGGAATACTCTGTGTTTCAGTACCATTGATTATTTATTTATCACTTAATTTAACAAATACCTATTTTATAATTACCTTTGTTCTGTACTAGGCGTTAGGCACACAAAAATTAAAGATTACTCTCCCAGCTTGTTTTCTCAGGGGGTAGGGGAGGTAGTATAAATGTGTGATTGTACAGAATATGATTAGAACATATAGAAAGGACCAATCAATTTGATGGGTGTTGGGGGTAGAAGTGAGGATGAGGATGCTTTACAGAGTAAATGTTATAAAATGGGAAGAGTGGGTATTCTGTAGTCACAGGACCTGAGACTGATGTTCAACATTTTAAGGTCCACTTGTGGGGCAAGGGCTAAGTTCTCAACCTCTTGACACCTATGTTTCCTCATTCATAAAGTAGACAATAATTAAGCCTACCATGGAGTGTTCCAAGGATTAAATGTAATATTGTCTATGAAGAACATTTATCAAAATGCTATGCCAATACATAAATAAGCCTTACTGTTGACATTTGAAGATTATGTAATTTAAGATTACCAGTGCTTTAGGAATGAGACTGAGTACCTGTGAAGGCATCTTGAAAATTAGGAGCAATAGGAAGTTTTGGGAGAATGGTATGGAGCAGGGCATGGTGTTAGGTACTTCAAGGGCCAGGCAGACTATATGGTTTCCAACCTAGATATCCCTTTGACAAGTTACCTAAACTCACTATGCCTCAGCTTCCTCACCAGTAAGAGGAAGATAACTGTACTTAGCATATGGGGTTGTTAGGGTGATTGAGTTAATTCTGCAAAGCACTTAGAACAGTTCCCAGGGTATCATAAACATGATTTATTTTCTTTTTTAAGATTTTTA
>PVKE010027738.1:0-21391 GCA_004027555.1 Craseonycteris thonglongyai | reverse complement strand
GCTGAGTAGTATTCCATTGTGTAAATGTACCACATCTTCTTTATCCAGTCATCTATCGAAGGGCATTTTGGTTGTTTCCATGTTCTGGCCACTGTGAACAGTGCTGCGATGAACATGCGGGTACAAACATCTTTAAAGATTAAGGTTTTCAGGTTTTTTGGGTAGATGCCCAGTAGTGGGATTGCTGGGTCATATGGTATCTTACTATAGATTTTTAATAAGGTATATAGTAAAATTAGTTATGGAACTTCTACTTTACCAAAATTTTCTTGGCTCTTCCTGATCTTTTATGCTTTCATATATACGTTAGAATTAAACTTTTAATAAAGAGGAAAAAACATTGAGTTTTGAATTCATTGATTTATTCTCCTGATTTAGGGACATTTGATAGCTTTAAATTATTGAGTATTCCCATCCAACAGCATAATATATGTTTCTACTTAGAATGGCTTTACTTTTTACAACATTTTATAATTATCTCCAAAGTAGTCTTGCACATCTTTCGAAAGATTGATTTCTTTTTTAATTACATTTTTACATTCGTTGCCAGTGTGTAGGAATGCAATAGATTTTTTTAATGCACTTGTATCTAGTAGTGTAAAACTCATTGGTTAGTTCTAAAAAGTTAGACTGGATTCCCTTGGACTTTCTATAGACATGATCATAATTTATGAGCAATGGCATTTTTGCCTCTTCCTTGGCATCCTATATGCCTTTCATTTTTTTATTACTATACTCATAGGACCTCTAGTGTATTATAAAATAGATACAGTGATAGTCAGTTTTTTATCTTATTCCTGATTTGTAATGAAATGCTTTTTACTTTTCATGATTACATGTGATAGTATTGGTAAGTTTTGGTAGAAACCCTCTATTAGGTTAAGCAAGTCTCTTCTGTTACTAGTTTTCTAAATGATACTTGTCAAAAGGGTATACTTAATTTTATGTAATGCTTTTTAGATTAGATTTTGGGATGATCATGTGCTTTTTTCTCTTATAAAATGTTGATATGAAGAATTAATGCAATAGATATTTATCCAAATTACACAGAACATGGTTTAGAGTCAAAGAGCTTTATGACATATCATTTGCATGTCTGCCAGCAATGCACAAACACTCCCGCTGCTCCATATCCTCGTCTACAATTGGCATTATTATCTGTATATTCCATTTTAGCCATTCTATTGGGTGTGAAGTGGTGTCTCATCATTTATAAAATTAGGAGCTCTATAGTTTCTGCTGGGAGTAAAACTAACAAATATCAACTAGTGTAGGGTGAGCCACTCCAAGATGTTTGTAAATTGGTAAATAAATCAAGTTTCATAACAATAGCTTAGTCCAAAGTCAGATTCTAGAACTGCTGTGACTGACTATTCCAAGGGTTTGTGAATTCATTATCTGTTAACTGTATCTGTAATAATTTGTGTATCTATTTTTTTTTTTTTGTAAACTAAAATAATAAAATTGTGTGGGATCTAGGATGTTTTATCTTTAAAAATGGTGTCAAAGCCTGGGTTTGAATCTTGGCTCTGACACCTGTTATAGGCAACTTGCACCTGTCTTTACATTTGTAAAATGGGAATAGTAGGAGGATCCACAGAACAGGGTCATTTTGAGAATGAAGTTAGACAATCCATATAAAGAGTATTTGGCTTGGCACATGTGTTCATTAAAAGTTTAGTTGTTATTATTGTAAAAAACGTTTGGATATGAGTTATTTCACTAGTAGAGAAACAGTTGGGCCAATCTCTAGCAGATGCATCTAAAAACTGGACACAATTGGATGTAAAATTTTAACTGTCTGAAAAGCATCCAGAAATCAGAAATCAGAGGAAAGTTTAATCTCAAGAAACTGTGCAGAAGGGGTAGAAACTTCAGAGACCATACTCACATGGCCATAGCTGCAGAAAAATCAGAAAACTAAAGAAAGCTGTTATATAATCGATGGCCTTGTAACCTGTCTCATGATGATGTTATAAGTGGTGGTCCTTAGATGTATAGAAAAGGGGAGATGACAAGAATAATGTTTTACCTACAGTCATGCAAGGACTCCATACCTGGCAGACACTATCATAAAGAAATGAGTAAGGAATATTGCATTGTCAGGCAGTGACCATTCACTCATTCATATGTTCACTCACCTCCTTGTTCATGTAAATTATAAAGACATCTGCAAGCTAAGGAGAAAGACCTCAGAAAATAAACCAATCCCATTGGCATCTGGATCTCAGATTTCTAGTCCCAGAACTGTGGGAAAACAGATTTCTGTTGTTTAAAGCACCCAGTCTGTGGTACTGTGTTATGGTAACCCTAGCAAACAAGTAGAAAAGGTATAGACACCATGTTGAGGAAGTGGTTGTCTGAATGTCATTATTACTGTCATTGTTCATTAAAATATATTCATGGTAAAAATAGAAATCACTGTAATCACGGAAAAGGGTATAGAATAAAAATTTTCATTTTTCTTTTCTCCCCTGAACCCTCCATAATCACTCCCTTGTGGTAAGTACGCTTAACTCTTGTATTTAGTAATATCATGTGAGAGTATCAGGGTTTATTTATTCACTATTCAGTAAGCATTTGTCCCCACCTGCGTTTCAGACATGGTGCTCAACAGGCACACAAGGAAAGCTATGGTGCTGTTCGGAACCTTACTGCTGACGCATGGTGGTGCCTGCTTCTGTCTCGGGACCAGGGCCCCACCAGCACGAGAGGAGGCCGATGCTGGGCCCGGATTGGAATGAACACAGAGGTTACCTGGAGGAGCCCAAGGCAATCACAACCAAAAGGTAAGGACCGACAGGAACGCAGCTGTGTGCTTAGTCCTGGAGGAAGGACATCCAGCCACAGATCTAGGAGGACAGTACCAGGCCAGGATGGGGGGCAAGCTAGGGAGTCAGGAGCACTGGGGGTGGGCAATACGACTGGCAGAAGAGAAGGATTTAAGAGCCAGGCTGTGGGGAAGCCAGCAGACTTAGTAATGAATAACGATAGCTGTACAAGGATCGTGTCCAGAGCGCCATGGGACACAGGGAAGGAATTAGGGAAGTAGAGAAGGAGTGGCCGAGGAGATGAAGTTGGAACTGGGTCTCGGAGAAGAGGATTTTATTGCGTGAGGTTGTGGGAAGACATCATAGGAAGAGGCAGCACAACACAAAGCTGTGATGTCAGGAGGAAATAAGGCACATGCCGGGAACAGACAGCAGTCTGTGTATGGGAGCAGAGGCTCTGGAGGGCTGCCCAGAGTCAGGCTGGACAGAGGGGATTAGAATCTAATTTGGGGTCTGTGTGCCTTGAAGGATCTCAATGAGGGAGAGGTAAGGGGTGTGGGGAGCAAACATGGAGGGAAGGGGGTTACTCATGGCAGTAAGGAGACAGGCCTGCACCCGGGAAGAACAGGTCAGGACCGGGGAAACGCATGTTACCATCAGTCTCCCTCTCCTTCCCCACAGCTGCGGGCACTTTTCTTGGCTTTCTTCTCCCTTTCATTTCTGTAGCCTTCCCCCACACCAAACCAGTGACAAAAGCAGTCATGCCCTGGCATACACTGCCCACAGGGAGTCACGCTGATGCCCCCATAGACCTGGGACAGCTGCAGCTTGGTTTATGACCGTGAGCCCTTTCAAAGTGTCCATGGAGTATCCTCAGATCCCTCTCCACAAGCCCAACACCTCCCCTCACACACCACGCATTTGAGAATCTTGCCCGGTGTGGATGTGTATGTGTGTGACTCTATGATGTTCTTTAGTTTGGAACTGAGGCCACCCCCTCTCTCACGGATTGTGCGGATGGCCACACTTAGGATTCCCAGCATGTAAGATGGAACCTCTGCAGGCTTATCTCTGGCTGTGGATAAAGCAGCTTCTCTCCGCTGTCTCAGTGGGATAAAATGCTTCTACTCAAGCAAAACCGACATGGTAGCACGAACCAGATAAGCGTGAGATGTGGCTGTGGGAGGCCTGGTTATCTGGAATGCTTTCCTTACCCAGGAGAAAGGCACTTATCAGAGTCCTGAAGCCATGTACTTCAGATAACAAAATTTCCTAGGGAATCCCTCACGTTAGCAGAGACTCTCTAGCCCCTGCACTTAAATAGAAAAAGAAATAAAAATAAAAAATCCTGTATTTCTTTGCCTTACATGGTTAAGAGTAAGTGTATGTGTGTCAGGGGAGAGGAGGATTGAAAGGAGCTTGCTCAGGGTGTATCTTAGTTCTCACCTTAGCAAGGGGAAAGAAGCTATGAGAGTTTGTGGGTATGAATGGTCAGTGGGGAGGCCTAGATGAGGTCTGTCTTAAGGACCCTGAAAGACCACGTCCCTGTCCTTTCCTCCCAAAAGGAATCCCTTTCCAAGGGATAATGACTTCAGTTCTCTTATTAACCCTCTTAGAGCTACCTTCTGCCAGCGGTACTAGCAAGAAACGCGAAGGCTAATTTAATAAAAGGTATCACCTTAGGAAAAGAAAAGGTTATGAAGTTATTCTTTTAGATAGCCAAAAGCAGTTTTTTTAGTTTTATATAAATTGATTAGTTAATAATAATACTATTCTTTTACATCGTCTGAAAAAGAAATGTAATTATTTCAGTCATACATCATACAAGAAAAAATATAAATTATAGCGCTTTTAACTATGGTCTACGTATGAGCCAATATATCCGCCCACCACACTTTTCGCCTGAGATGCAAAAGCCGATCTACCGGCCCATCGCACTAAAAGGATTCATGACTCCTTTGGGCTAAAGCAATAGTTTTTAATAACTGGGCAGCAAGGCCAGGAAAGGGAAATGTCCTAACCCTTCCCTACCTCTGTATTGGAGTGCTCCCAATTCCTCTGTTACATATCAGCTTTCCTTCCCTTTGAGAATTCTTTTGAAAAACCTTTTCTTCTTCTTTGCAAGTATGATGGTCAATTTTATGTATCAACTTGACTACGCCGTGGTACCCAGATATTTGGTCAAATACCAATCTAGATGTCACTGTGATGGTGTTTGAGATGAGATTAACATTTACATCAGTAGATAATAAGTAAAGCAGACTACCCTCCCTAATAGAGGTGGGCATTGTCCAATCAGATGAAGGCCTTAAGAGAAAAAGACCGAGGTTCCTCAAAGAGAAGAGAATTCTGACTCAAGTTGCAACATCTACTCTTTCAGTCTACTGGCCTGCCCTGCAGATTTGGATTTGCCAGCTTTCACCATCTTGTGTGCCAACTCCTTTAACTCTCTCTCTTCCTACTCAATTTGTTCAGTTTTTCCAGAGAAGCCCAATGGTACAGTAGGTTTCTTAGATTGAGTGGTATAGATGAAACAATTTGGAAAATATTTTAGGTGTAATACAGAACTTAGCAAAAGAATAAATGTGTGGATTTTGTTGGGTTCACAATGTGCAAAAAGGGCCATACAAAAATGAAATGAGGCAAAACAAGAAACAACTGTGTGGGAACAAATGGAAACTGGAGGTGTTGTGCAAACAGGATTTCTAATGTGTGTGTTGTGTGTACGTGTTCATGTGCCTATGTGTGTAAGGATACGTATGAGTGCATTTACATGCTTATATTTCCTAGTTCTGTCTGCTAAAAGCACCAAGAAACAAAGATGTCCTGGCAGTAGTAGTAGTAGTAGTAGCAATAGCAGCAGCAGCAGCAAGCACACTTTGTGTCCAGAGAGTGGTTTCTATTATCGTATTCACCCCCCAAAGAAACCAGAAATGTTCATAAAAATGGCTGATTCCAGGGTTGCTGCAAGATGAGCCTAAAATATGTTGTTAAACTAGAAAGTAAAGAAATGCACAGAAAAATATGTGCATCAGAGCACATGACAAGGACTTAGGAGATAGCTCAAAGGTGTCCCACTGGCCAAATCGGGTCCAACTGGAACACCAAAATATTCAGGACAATGATAAACAATTGAAAAATGGGAACATAATTCATATTAATGATTTTCAAAGACACATATATAAATTGGGGAGCTTATTCTGCTCACATTCAAATGCTGAAGGCCAAATGGGTGATGTGCAGGAGTGTGGAGAGGGAACATCATCACTGCAGCCACAGAGAAAAGATGAGGTCACTGAGACACACCATGGGGTGCTCAGTCCCGGGGCCAATAGTGATGAGGAGCAGGATATTCACGTGCCGCAAAGGGTCTCCCTATGGAATGCTTAGTAGTTCAAGAGAGAAAATGAAACTGAATAGTTATTCAGCAGAGATCAGAACTACCTTCACTAGTAAACATTGTGTCTCCTGACGTGGTACGCTGTGAAGGACACACCTTCACCTGTGTCATTATGGCTGGAATGCATAGCCCCAATCTAATCAAGAGGAAGCATCAGACAAACACAACATGAGGACCGTTCTGTTTTCAAAAAATTGGGGAAACTGGGATGGCTCAGAGGGTTAAGAGCTTGCTTTGCAGCCCCAGGGACCTAGGATCGAATCCTGGTCCCGGCCCATGAAGACCCATATGGTCAGTTCTCGCCACCTGGTTCTTTCTCTGTCTTGAGGGGGCACATCTCCCATGCGGGAGGCCCCCAGCCTGGTTCCCACCCTGCACGGCCCCCCCACCACCTGTGTGGAATGAAACCATGTCAAAACTGATGACATACAACTATGGAGACTGCTCTGGGCCCTCCCCCTTCTGTCTGTCTCTCTCTGTCTGTCTCTTTCCGTCTCCATCAAAAACAATAAAATAAATCTTAAAAAAAAAAAAAGATAGGTATATGTCTGGGGTGGGGGATGGAGGACAACTAAATGCAATACTTGACCCTAGACTGAATCCTATACTGGAGAAGAATGAAGTGCTAAAAAGGACATTATTAAATCAATTAACAAAATTCTAATATGGCTGCCAGCTTAAGTATTATATCAGGGTAAATTTATGTAGTTAATAACGGTACTGACGGTATGTAAGAGAATATGTTATTGTCAGGAAATACACACTGAAATATTTAAAGGTAAAATGCCATAATGTAATGTACCTTTCATTGGTTGGAAAAAAAGAAGTATATATTCACCTACATATATGTGTATGTACAAATATGTGTCTGTAGAAAATAGATAGGTGATAGATAGATGGTGATGAAGATAGATGATAGATAGATAGATAGATAGATAGATAGATGGAGTCAGACAGGTAATAGAAAGAACACAAAGTACTTTGGGGAAAAGGAGTACTCTGGGGAAGACATACATTTGTTCCTTGTGGCTGTAGCAGCATATATTCTAGGGGTACACTGCACAAGGCTGGACAAACTAGTCCTCGGACCAGGAGAAATAAATAAAAACATATGAGGTGTAATTGTGATGCTGGTTAGAGTCAGGTTGGTTAGACCAACATCATGCACTAGTCCGCACTCAGTGCCCATGTGCTGTGAGGCATTATACATAATGCCAGCTTAATCACAGTACCAGTCATCTTCAGCAGGAAGCAGATGGCACATGGAAACTAGATCACTGAGGACAGTGTAATAAAGAGACCATTTACAAAGGCGAGGGACAGAGTTAGAGAAATGACCAAGGGAAAGGGCAGCTCCCCGTGAAGAGCAGCAGTGGGGGAGCTGTGGGGGACAAACACCCTGCCTGTACTTTCCTTGCCCTCTCTGGTTTCCTGCGTGGCCTCCTATCAGCCAAATTCACCTGGCGGGCAGAGGACACGGGAGCTGAATGCTGCAGCCTACACGGGTCAGTCTCCCAGGGCACAGAGCAGGGCGGAGAAAGGCAGAAAGTGAATCTGAAAGGGGAGACAGATTTAGTTAGTGACACGTGTCTGCAGTGCATGATTAGCTTCATGGAGGCACTGAGCTAACAGTCAACATCCCCAAGCAAGAGTTCTGATTGTATGCAGAAGATTCTTGGAATTGGAATGGTTAAAAACTTGGGGTAGGGGATGGTGGTGGGGGGTTGTGCTGTTTTCCGGATTGTTGGAAATGGTATTTTTAAAAGTCCTGCTTTTCTCTAAATATAAGTTACGTTTGAAATTGTCAACCACAGCCAGCAGGAAGGTAAATATAGGAGAATCATTAACAACATAGTAGTAAAATTCAATATAGACTGAGAAATTCTCCCATTAATTTTCCGTGGAAGTACAGTATCTGTCAGATTTGACCCAAAAATAAAAAAGTGATACATTTCCAGAGTGCTCCACCAAAGTGTGGTCCAGGGTCTATGGCATATTCAGTGGGGGTGGGGCGGTCTCTACAGAGGGCAGAGACTAGGCAGGAAGTTGACAGGACAGCTGGTTCACAAGGGAAATTCAAGGGGCAAGGTGAAGCTATTGACTAGAAGATGAATCATGAAATGAGAAGTTAGAGGAGGTTTGGAGGAAGACCAGGGGTGTGGCCTATGACACTGCATGGTCAGTGATTCAGGACCGAGGTTCTGAGAGGCCTGTGGTGAAGTGTCGTTAGCTACTTGTTTTGGAGGTAGGACTCATTACGGAGAAGAGGACAGACCTTACTACTGGGCTACCGAGACCAAGGCTGTCTCTGCACAGCCCCACATTACTTTTGTTGTGAACAACCAACCCAATCATGATTTCCAGCACACAAAATTACACTGCTTCCAGGGATGCCGGGATAGCTCAGCGGTTGAGCATTTGCCTCATAATCATGAGGTCAAGGGTTTGATTCCTGACCTAGTGTGTGCAGCTGCATGTGCTGAACTGTGACACAACTGGTGGCCACTGGGATGGCTTAGCAGTAGTAGTTCTCACCTCCCATGTGAGAAGTCCCTGGTTCAGTCCCCACCTTGTACAGCCCCACTTTCACCTGTGTGGAATGAAACCATGTCACAACTAACGATGTACAACTATGGAGACTGCTCTGGGTCTGTCTGTCTGTCTGTCTGTCTCTCTCTCTCTCTCTCTCTCTCTCTCTCTGTCTCTTTCCTTCTTTCAAACAATAAAATAAAATAAAATAAAATAAGCTACACTGCTTCCTGCCTTTCCAGCCTTTCCAATTCTACCTCCCACAACTCCCAACTCATTTCTCAGTGCTCTAGTTACAAGATTTCCCTGAACATACGCTGTTTCATGTCGCTGTGTCTTCACGCATTGTATTAGGTTACGTTGCTGTACCAGAGAATAAAACAGAGGGCCTGAAGCTGGTGTTTCTCCTGAAGTAGCTGGCTTCAGGACAATGAGTGGCACAGGGCCAACAGGGCTGCACAGCTCCACACAGCCACTCAGGGGCCCAGGTTCCTAACATCTTGTTACTTCATCTCCTGGGCACTGCCATCCTCCACAGGGTTTAAGTGGCAAAAGGGAAGTCCAGAGTTAAGTGGCCCTGTCTCTAAGAAAAGGACTCAGCAGTTGCACGTGTGACTTTTGCTCACATGCTCTTGGTCTGAACCTAGTCACACGGCCATGTCTAGCTGCAAGGGAGGCTGATGCCATGTGCTTCATTCAAACACAGCACTTTTTCCTAAGAGGGGGACAATGAAGAGTTTCTGCCACCTGCCTGGTATTTTCTTGGCCTGGAATGACATTTGATCACTTCCCTGACCTTCTCTTCCTGTCTTTTTATGACATTGTTAAAACACAAAAACAAAAACAAAAAAACACTTCTATTTCCCACCAACAACATTTTGTTGATTTCTCTCTTATTATTATCTGTGCACAACTTAGACTGTGAACTGAAGAAGCCAGCAATAAACTACTGAAATCACTCCTGAAATGAACAATTTTATAGCCTCTATAAAACCTCACAGTTCCTGCAACCTTCTTTCGATCCGTCTTCGGAACAGTATTAATATTGAAGAAAAATATTTTACAACCCTGCTCATACTCTTTTTATATACTCCTGAAGTCAAAGGTCTCCTGTGACCAGAAAATAGTTTGTCTTAAACATTGACTTTACTCTTCTTAGTCATTGTTCCTTGCTGTTAAGTCATGTCCTACTCTATACTGTTCTCTAGGACCCACATAACTTTAGGGATGAGATAGCACTGTAATTACAAGATGCACTCATCTGCATCAAAACAAAATTAATACATTGACCAAAATTTGTCAACTCATTTTTGAAAAGTTTATGGCACAGAGAGCTGAGATCCTTTAGGGATTACTGAAGTAGGCATTCAGTGAGTATTTATTGAATGACTCATTCATTAAACAAAGGAATGAATGAATAAGTGAAAGAATAAAGTGGGTCAACATTTGATCAAAAAGCTAGTTAGAGTTTAGTTCTTTCTGTTGTCTTAATCATCACACGGCATTTGTAGGTTGCATGTCTGCTCACTAAATTTCCATTGACCAAAGCAGACAATCATATTACACAGAATCTGTTCTTGATGATGGGATAGTACAGAGCTCCATACATTCTTGAAATGTTAAAAACTAAAAGGGAAAAAAAAACACACTAAAAGGCGTAAATCCTGTTGGACTGCTATGTGGAAGGTAGACTAGGTAGAATCTGCTTTATCTAGCTTTCGGACAGTCCTGGCCTGGTCCCACCCCAACCCTTTGGGTATATGGTCTTTATTTAAGATATAGAGGTGACAGCCGAACACACAGGCCTCCAGCCACTTCAGAACCTACCCAGGGCCCCCTTGTAGGTCGTAGGAAGACCCTGGGAATCACCATATCTATAGGTTGGCATCTCCAACTCAAAAAAGCTGGCTTGGGCCTGAATGTTTAGGATGAACAGGTAAATAAGAAAAATAATTTGATATCAAGGATTTATGTTTAAAGACAAAACAACCAAAAGGATACATCCTGGGGTCAAGAAACATTCAGCCCTATCTACATTAATACCCAAAGTACTATATTAATATCCAAAAACTTCCAGTGACCTTACTGATTCCAGCAATGGTGTTGCTCCAGCTCTTTAAGAACCCAAATCATTTTAGATTCATTCACCTTCAGATTTCCTATACTTCCCAAACATATTAGCTTATATGTTTGTAAACAAAGAGTCTAAATGAAAAAATCCACTTCTGCTCTATGCCCTGCATTTCTTGAGTTCATTCTATTATGAAACCTGTGTCTTCCTAAACAAAGTAGGGTCAGAAGCCTGTCAAGCTTCTAAACCCCTAATCTAGAGAAATTCCACACAACCTGGTGCAGTTTCTTCATCCAATTGAGTATTTGATGTGTTTTTTCCCCTGAGAATAACAGGAAACATCCTAAAACATGAATTGAAATTAAAAAAAAAAATTACAACCTATGAATTTCATTAACTACAAAAGTATTGATTGAATTATAATAATTTATGTCACACTTTTAACTGAGGTGGGGGGGGACACCTTTGTTGAATGTGACTGGAGAGATTTTCATGTAAATAGAAACACTGAAGTTTAGTCACAATGAGAGAAGTGGTTGAGAGGAAGGACCAATACTCATAATGAGATTTTCAAATGGATAAAATATAGTGTACTACTACAGAGCACACTAGCTGATAACTTAACTTAGGGCCCAAATGAGATTCAAACTCATCTGATTTTAACTGCTGAGTGGTAGGCAGATCTTGAAGTTAAAAGTTTGCATGGGGAAGCCGGGATGGCTCAGCGGGTTAAGCACTAGCTTTGCAGCCCCAGGGACTGAGGATCGAATCCCAGCCCTGGCCCATGCGGACCCATGTGCTGGACTGGGGTGTGTTTCCCATGCGGGAGGCCTCCAGTTCAGTTCTTGCCCCTGGTTTGGCCCCTGGCTCGAGGGGGCGTGCCTCCCACAAGGGAGGCCCCCAGCCCAGCTCCCACCCTGCGCAGCCCCCGCCCACCTGTGTGAAATGAAACCATGTTGAAAACTGATGACGTACAACTATGGAGGCTGCTCTGGGCCCTCCCCCTTCTCTCTGTCTCTCTCTGTCTCTGTCAAAAACAATAAAATAAATCTTAAAAAAAAAAAAAAAGTTTGCGTAAATAGAGTTGTTTGTGGCTGAAGGAGTAACCAGGGGTTAGGGCACGTGTGCCTGGGGTGGGGACTAGGAATGGAGGGCCAGTGCCCTGAACAGGTGGTGGGACATGAGGAACGCAAACCATACCTGATATGGACATGCTACAGAAGGAAAACAAAGTTGATATAAAACATTGTGGGCTGGGAGCAAAAAGCTAAGCTCTAACCCATGTTTACCTCATCGTCCCTCCTCTAGGCCTCTGTTTTCTCACATGTTGTGTAATTGGGTTGGGTTAGATGATTTCTGTGAACCTTCTAGTTACAATGTTCTCTGACTCTAAGGAGAACTGTGACCAGAAAGGAAAGAAACACAATGTGGTACAATGTCAACATTAGCAAGGCAGGGGAAAGAAGTGGCAGTATGCTCTTTATCAAATGGAAGCGTGAGCTGAAATCCATTTCCTTGGGCACAGACACAGGGCAGCACTAACAGAGGAGTCGTGGGTTTCTGTCATGTCTGCAGATCCCAAGGAACTCCTGTTTCCATGGGAATGAGGAAGGAAGGCTGCTTCCTAACAGATTGATGGTTTTAAAATCCCACCTCTTTCGAAAATTTCCTCCCATCTGTTTTTGTTGTGCCAAACTGTCTTGGTAGCATGAGAATAGAAAGGCAAGTAGCAGCTGAAAGAAAAAGAAATTGTCCTCTTGTGTTCTGCCAGTATATTCTATTTAAAACAAAATAGAATAATCCTGAAAATTTAAACATCTTTCTTTTTTATATTCCATATGAGTTCACAAACCTATTATGATTGGTTACCAACTTCTTAAGATAATATTGAATGCCAACTGTAATTGGAAAATAAGATAAATTTTAAAAATTCTTTTGAACAAATTTATCCAGTCTCTACTTACTCCCTATATTTTAGTATCCATTTTTTTGTAATTCCCTTATCATGCTCTTGTCCTTGAAATTTTCTCAATCTCTTTACTGCCTGCAAAGAAACTATGTAGCACAGTGGTTAAGGGAATGGTTTAGATAGACAATTAGGGAAAATAGTCTCCAAAATACCCAGCAATACTAAATTCTTATCTGCAATTACTCTTGCTAATGGGAGTTAGGAGGAGACGAAAGGTGATGGAGAGAAAGTGAAGCACACTTGCTTTTCTTTTTGCTAAGCTACTGTGTGTCCCTTATTAGGAGAACCAATTTTTTTTTATTTATTTGTGTTTTTTTTGTTTTGTTTTTTTTTTTAGAGAGAGAGAGAGAGAGAGAGAGAGAGAGAGAGAGAGAGAGAGAAAGTCCAGGGCAGTCTCCATAGTTGCACATCATTGGTTTTCTACAGTTTCATTTCACAGGTGGGCGCAGGGCTGCACAGGGCAGGAACTGGGCTGGAGGTCTCCCGCATGGAACTCGCCCCAGTGAGAACTGAACTGGGGACACACTCCAGTTCAGCATATGGATGCGCATGGGCCAGGGCCAGGATTCAATCCTTGGACCACAGGGCTGCAAGACAAGCGCTCAACCCGCTGAGCCATCCAGGTATCCCCTGCTCTCTGGTATTTCTAGATTGTTTTGTTCTAAGATGACTGACAAGCTCTTAAAAGTAAGTAGATGTGGAAGAAGTTATTAGTGTAACTTACTGGTGAGTTCTTTGCAGAATTAAATGCAAATAATAGTGATAATCAATGCTAATATTGTATATAATGATTGCAATAATGCACCAATAGTTCATGCCTTCCTATATCCATGCTCTTTGGTAGTACCCTCCACATTCTGATTTTCTGCTTGTTTATGTGATTTGCAGTGGTCAGTGGGGTTGTACCAACATTGATGCAAAAGGAAGCTTCAAAAAATCCTCACATGTTTCTACCTCCTCTCTTGTGCTGTGTTATCATTATAAAACTAGTCAGCTAACAAATGAAATTCATGTGGTAGAACCAACCATGGTCTATCATAATAACTGAGGCCATAATAGATTAGATGACAGTCAGATGATCCCCACATATGTGAGTGAGCCCAGATGAGCCCAGTACTGGTCAAAAGAGCTGCCAGCCAACCTTCCTCCACACATTCTACTTTTCAGAGTAGAATGAATTTGTAGGAGGTTATTTAGGACAGAGATAATACAGGAATACTAGGATGCATGATTTTTCTCTTTGTGAAGAGGCTATTTACGGAACTGCTCACCTTGATAGGGATAACAAAAAAATTACTTTTGCCTTCTTCCACTTTGTTTAAAGTTTGGCAGAAAGAACCTTGATAGGCCTAAAAATTATCCATTCCTGCAGCATAATTCTTATTTCTTCCAGAGAACCACATATATAGTTTTTAATAATGAACTTCAAGCCTACCTACATCATTCACTCATTCAATAAATGATACAGTAGTGTTCATACACCTTTTATTCTAGACTTCAATGACTTTTGCTTTTAGCCATGATGGGATAACTGATATTGAACATATCTTCCCACTGTAATGGACCACAGAACTGGACAAAATATATGCAGCCACTCATTTCAGGCAGGGGGAAGAAACAGCAAAGAACTGAGATCTATGAGATAAAAAAAAAGAAAATTTTAGCATTATGGTCACCTCTACTTTCTGCCTAGAGGTACTTTCAAACCAAAGTGCAAGGTAATGGAGACCAGCAGAGGGCAGGGGGCTTGCTGAGCTGAACAGGCAGAGATAAGATTGTAGAGATGTCAACATGGCTGGTGTCTGTCAGGCAACGTACCAGAGAGAAGGCAGTTGTACAGAAGCGGGGATATGGGAGTCAGCATGGGCATTTGTCTTAGGTTCTAAGTTGTGCGTGAGGAGCACAAGACTTTGAGGCCTAGTAGAGGGGCTACTAGACACGAAGAGCTGAACAGGGTTATCAGCGGTATACAGTGCCTGAAGACATTGGAGTCCTGTTCTAGCCAGAGTGAAAAGACACATACTGGCACCTTGGGCATTTTAATGAAACCCCAGAAAGGCTACACCTTAGGGATAATGACCATGCACAAGAAAAGGGGCCACACCTCAGAAATAAGGAATTATCAAAATGGGCATACCCTAACAAAACCTAAAATTAAGTTTGAAAGGATTTAGAGCAAGTTTGTCCAACCTGCAGCCCACAGGCTGCATGCATCCCAGGATGGCTTTGAGTGTAGCCCAACGTACGTTTGTAAACTTTTAAAAAACATTTTTTTGTTTTTTTAGCTCACTGGCTATCATTAACATTAGTGTATTTCATCTTTACATCTAATTTTTAGGAGAAATTATGGAGTTAGGTGTTCAAATAAAATATATATATAAAAGTTTGTGCTTGCTAATTAGTATGATTCACTAATATTTTTAATATTAAAGAGCCCAAACAATATTGTACTAAGCAACAACTCTAAAGAATGATTTTTAGGGGAAACTGAGATGGCTCAGTGGGTTAAGCACTCACTTTGCAGCCCTGGGGACCGAGGATCGAATCCCAGCCCCAGCCTGTGCGGACCCATATGCTGAACTGGGGAGTTCCCCCAGTTCAATTCTCACCCGGGCGAGAACCTGGCCCAGTTCCTGCCCTGTGCAGCCCCACCCACCTGTGGAATGATCTGTGTGGAGAAAGCCGATGATGTGCAACTATGGAGACTGTCTGGGCCCTCTCCCTTCTCTCTGTCTCTGTATCTCTCTCTCTCTCTCTGTCAAAAACAATAAAAATAAATCTTAAAAAAAAAAAAGGAATGATCTTTAAAGTAATCTTTTTCCCCTTTCCCATTGAACACACTAATGTATGCATGCACACATATTCCATCTGTGCTAGTACAAATATTAATTTAAAATTTGGCAGCATGATTATCTTTTAATGAGATAAGTCATCAATTGCCAAATTGAAAGTTAACAGTTCCTGCCATTTAAAATTATCATTAGTTCTTTTGAAGGAAGTAGAAAAGTTATTTTTTAAAGTAAGGGGAAATTATAGTATTTGTATCTTAAAGAAACAATTTAAAATATTTTACTAATTGTGCCCTCAGAATTCCTGTTTGTTAATTATAAAATTATTCATGTACACTGTAGTGCCATGTTTTGAAAACATATAAAAAATTAAGGAAACTTTAAAATTCACAATCCAGGGAAGCTGGGATGGCTCAGTGGGTTAAGTGCTCACTTTGCAGCCCTGGAATCCAAGGATCAAATCCTGGCCCTGGCCCATGTGGACCCATATGCTGAACTGGGGTGTGGCCCCAGTTTGGTTCTTGCTGAGGCATGCTTCCCATGTGGGACTCCCCAGTTCCCACACTGTACAGCCCACCCACCTGTGTGGAACTAAACCAGGTCGAAAACTGATGATATACAACTATGGAGACTGCTCTGGGCCCTCCCCCTTCTGTCTCTCTGTCTCTCTCTCTCTGTCAAAAACAGTAAAAATAAATCTTTACAATTTACAACTCCCTCACCTAGAAATAAGCAGTGCTAGCATTTTTGTTTTCCTCCTGGTCTATCTTTTCTTCATGATTAAGTATACCTAGACAATACTATAAAAGGTTATTTTAAATAACTTTTACAATATATTGAATTAAATAAAAGTTTTGAATGCTTTAGTTCATCTAGCCTATTATTAAAGATCTTTCAAACACATTACTTTAGAAACCTGCCATAATTATTTATCATCATCACTGTGGTGGCCTGTCTCCAGAATACCCCCTATTGCTTTGTGCTATTCATGATCCTGTGCAAAACACCCCAACCCCCAAACTGAAAAGAACTGACCCATGT
Organism: Craseonycteris thonglongyai; assembly: GCA_004027555.1. Taxonomy (NCBI): domain Eukaryota; kingdom Metazoa; phylum Chordata; class Mammalia; order Chiroptera; family Craseonycteridae; genus Craseonycteris; species Craseonycteris thonglongyai. The sequence continues at coordinate 4,821 of PVKE010027738.1, read as the reverse complement.
AACTACTAAAATACTTCAGAGACAGAGGGTGACTTTCAAAGCTATGTCATAAAAGACATTATACAGCTTCCACCTTGCTCTTTTCTGGATTACTCACTATAGGAGAAGCCAATTGACATGTCATGAGGACCCCAGCATGCCTACAGAGAAGTACACATGGTGAGGAACTGAAGCCTCCTGCCAATAACCAGCACTAATTTGCCAAATACTTGAGTTCATCACCATGGAAGTAAATCCTCCCACTCAGTCAAGTCCTCAGAGAATTACAACCCTACATGACACGTTAAGTGTAACCTCATGGGAGATTCTGAGACAGAACTACCAAACTGTTTTGCTCCTGGGTTCTGGACCCACAAAAATTGTGTGAGTCAGTAAATATATATATATATATATATATATTTTTTTTTTTTAAAGATTTATTTTTGTTGTTTTTGTTTTGTTTTGTTTTTTGACAGAGAGAGACAGACAGAGACAGAGAAGGGGGAGGGCCCAGAGCAGTCTCTGTAGTTGTACATCATTAGTTTTCAATATAGTTTCACTCCATAGGTGGGCACAGGGCTGCGCAGGGCAGGAACCAGCCAGCGGCCATCTGCATAAGCTCTGGCAAGAACTGAACTGGGGGCACATATGAGTTCAGCATATGGACCCACGGCCTGGGGCCAGGATTCGATCCTCAGACCCCAGGGCTGCAAAGCGAGCTCTCAACCTGCTGAGCTATCATCCCAGCTTCCTACTATGTATTATTTTAAACATCTAAATTTTGGAATAACTTGTTATACAAAAATACATACTAATGATTTGGGTGCTGGAAGTGGGGTATTAGCACAACAGAAAAACTGAAATGTGGAGGGCTTTATAACAGCACAAAGGGAAGAGTTTGAGCCATGAGAGCAAAGAACACTAAAGAAATTGTCAGCAGAAGCCAGATGACCTTCAAGGAGGCTAGTTCTGATGGCTTGGAGAGAAATATGAAACATATTGTTAGAAACTAGAAGAGGAGAAATTCTTGTTAGATATGACAGAAATTTTAGTAACACTGTCACAGGCAAAAAAAAAAAAAAGGAAAAAGAATATATATCTAATGAACTAAGTGATCTAGCTAAGATTTCCAGGCAGAATGTTGCAAGTGTGCTTATTTCCCTCTTGCTGCTTATAGCAATATGTGAGTAAAGAGATAAGCTGAAGGAAGAACTATTAAACAAAAAGGAGTCAAGACTTTCTGCTTATGAAATTTCCCAGATAACAGAAAATGCTAAAATTGTAAAATGGCTTCCAGTCAAAAGTCAAATTCAGGGCTCTTCCAAGAAAACATGGTCTAAAGATAAAGCTGAGGCTGTGACTGTAAATCCTATTTTAATTATTTTTCAAAATCTAAAGGGTACTTAATTCAGAGAACACTAGGGCTTCTGAGCAGCTGAAGGGCATTGTCCCTCAAGCAAATTCAACAGCCCAAGGTAGAAAATGGCTTATCTTGAAGAGCTGTAATGGTATAGCTTTTGTCCGCAGGGGTCTCCAAACTTTTCAGCGCGTGGGCCACATGAACTATCAAACAGCAGTTTGGGGGCCGACTACACACTTGAGGTCCAAATAAAAAAGAATCAAAACATAGATGTTGTTTTTAATTATTTGTTTAATATTATTTTATTCAGATAAAAAGGTCTCCACGGGCTGGATGAGAGGGCCTCACGGGCCGCATCCGGCCCGTGGGTTGTAGTTGGGACACCCCTGGTCTAAAGGAATGAACCTCACAAACAATCCTTTTGCAGGTGACCTACAAAGTTGTTACTTTTTAATTCATCAACAGAAACACTACTGGGTTGGACTGAATGAACAGAAATGAAGAGAGGCCATTAGACTCCCAAACACTGATAGGCAGGAAGCTGAGACTGTCAGCTGCCAAACAAGTTACCTTTAATAAAATAGGAAGGAAGAATCAGAGAGTAGAACCAAGAGCCATGGAGATTCGTCCCCAGAAAAGAGTAGAACTAAGTCTTAACTGAGGAACTTTTCAACATTTGCCTGGCTGGATTTTACACGTGCTATGAAGCAGTGACCTCTGTGTGCCTCCAGTAGATACCAGGTGTGGGAGGAAACAGATAGCTGGTCTCTTTAACCGACAGGTCTTCAGATCAGGAGGAACCGGAATGATATACTGAAGGAACTATACCCAAAGAGCTTCACTCGCCTCAGGACCTGACTTCATTGATGAGATTCTGTACTTGAACCTGATACTGTAACCACTTGAAATTTTAGGGAGGTGGGGAGCTTACTTTGCATGTGTGAGGGACTTGAGTCTTTAGGGGCCAGAGTCAGACTGTAATAACCAGCCTCCCTGATGACCTCCAGTAATTTTTGCCTCCTGCTGCTATTCATGTCCCTAATTAGCTCCCTACCACAATGAATAGGACTGATTCGTGCAATGTATAGGATATTATGAAAATAATAAGAGTGTGACTTCATAAAAGACACTGCAATTTCTACTTTGCTTTCTCTTGGGCCACTCATATAGAAGAAGCCAGCTGCCATGCCATCAGAAGACATGCCAGTCTTATGGAACATATGGTGAGGAATTGAGACCTCCTGCCAACAAATTGCACTGTCTTCCCAAGTATGTGTATGAGGCTCCCTTGGAAGCAGAACCTCCAGCCCAGGACAAGCCTTCAAGATGATTACAGCCCTTGACCAGAACCTCATAAGGCAAAACCATCCAGCTAAGCTGCTCCTGGGTTCCTGAGCCACAGAGACTGTATCAAATAATAAACATTGTTTGCTTTAAGCCATTATGCTTTGGGATAATTAGTTACATATTACTACATAAATAATAGAGCCTTATTTTATCATATGAATATATCATCTTTTATTTAACCATTCTTCAGTATTAAACACTTAGGTTGCTTCTAATTTTTCATCATTATAAATAATACTGCTATGAAGAAACAGATAAATAATGTTTGTTAATCTCTTAGTATGTCTCTAGACTAAATTCTTAGAAGTGAAATTACTAGACATAAACAATGTATGTTTCCAGCTGCATTATACAAGAGTATACTATACTGCAGGCTGAGTCACACTTTTAAAAATCACAAGACAAGAACACCCACTACCACTATTCTTACTTAACATAGTACTGGAGTGATCATACTTAGAAAAGAAAATGAATGTAAAAGAATAAAAATGTATAAAGGTTAGAGAGGAAAAATTTAACTATTTTCATTTTAGAGATTTATTTTTATTGGTTTTTGACTGACAGAGAGACAGATAGAGACAGAGAGAAGGGAGAGGGCCCAGAGCAGTCTCCATAGTTGACATTAGTTTTCCATATAGTTTCACTCCACAGGTGTGTGCGAGGCTGCACAGGGCAGGAACTGGGCCGAGAGCCTCCCACATAGGCCCCAGCAAGAACTGAATTGGGGGCACACCCCAGTTCAGCATATGGGTCCACATGGGCCAGAGCTGGGATTCGATCCCTGGTCTCTGGGGCTGCAAAGCGAATGCATAACCCGCTGAGCCATCCAGCTTCCCCTATTTTCATTTTATATAAGGAATATTCAGAAGCTGGAGAGAAACTATTAAAAAGCTAGTATAAATGATAAGAGAAATTAATCAGGTGACAAGAGACCAAAGAACTCTCTCTTCACCTTCGATGAATTCAAGATGCTTTGATTAGGGGGTGCCAGGATAGCTCAGTGGTTGAGCACTTGCCTCACAATCATAAGATCTAGGGTTCCATTCTGGGGACAACACGCATATGCTGAACTGCTGTGAAACTGGTAACCATGGGGATGGTGGCAAAGGTTCTTGCCTCCCATGCAGAGGCCCCAGTTTGGTTTCCACCTTGCACGGCCCCACATCCACCAGTGTGGAATGAAACCATGTCACAACTAATGATGTACAAGTATGGAGACTGCTCTGGGCCCTACCCCTTCTCTCTCTCTCTCACTTTCTCTCAAGCAATAAAATAAAACTTAAAAAAAATAAAATAAAAGCTTTGAATAAAGGTCTGATTGAGTATGTTTACAGACAGTGGTAGGAAGAAAATAGAGCTTCTTCTTGATCGTAGCCTACCGAATTCATCTTATTCAACAAACAAATTACACAAATACATACAATCATTTTAACTGTGTAACACTTAAATAGTACACATATCATTCTCAACTGTGTGCACAGGCATTTAATCCCTAATTATTGTGAGGTGAGTTGTTGGTGATTTTGAAACTACAATTAACAGGAGGGAAATAAGGAAGCAGGTGTGATTGAAGCAGTTGTCAACCTGAACTTCCTCATTTCTTTCCTCAATCCCTCTAGCTTCTCCCACTCCTTCAGATAATAATCTCTGACACTAACAAACCAGTTCTTCACTGTGCAGCATTTGCTTCCTGAACCACTGCTGAGTCACTCTCCCATCCTGGCTAGCTCGCACATGCAAGCCTTTAGCTGGTTCCTGTCCTGCAGGGTATGTTCAAGCCCAGAAGCCTAACTTGGTTCTTAGCGCTTGACTTTACGGGTCTGCGTGTTGGTTAACTCTAAACTCCCCACGCTTACAAACTCTTGCTGCTGAGCTACAAACTGGGTTCTGCCTATGAGACCACCTTCCTCCATGAGATCAACTAGCAAGTGATAGATTTAAACAAGATGTGTTTTCTTTGCTCACTCTATTGCACAATTGCTAAAGAAAACACCTCTGACAAGGGAAATGAATAAAAATGGGGAAAGGGATAAGGAGGGGGAAAGGGTTCAACAAGGAATCATAGATCTCTGGAACTGAGGATTGTCTGTGTGGGGTGGGGTGGGGGGTGGGGGCAAAAAAAAAAAACCCAGAAT
>PVKE010027737.1:0-21408 GCA_004027555.1 Craseonycteris thonglongyai | reverse complement strand
GGAGCGGGGGGACAGTTGTGGGGGGAGGTGGGAGTGGGCACTAGATATAAGGTGATGGAAGGGGAACTGATACTGAGTGATGGGCACATAATACGATGCATGAATGATGTGAGGTGGACTTGTACATCTGTAAACTGTCTAATTGTTACCAACCAATGTAACCTCATCAAATTTAACAATAAATTAAAAAAATATAAAATAAAATAAAATAAAACACAAGTCAAAAAGTGCAAAAGGCGTAAAACCAAAAGTAAAAGTCTACCTGTCCTAACTTCCTTTCTTCATCCTAGAAGCAGTAATTGTTCATAGACTTATATAGCCTGAACTTGTACAAATGGCAAAGCATTTCATATAAATATTGACTGTTTTGAAATCATCAATGGCATGATGTATAATATCCTGTATATTTTTAACCCATCTCTTGAAGTATTATATGCATGCAAAAAAATGCAGGATTTTTAAGTTATAACTTTTTTTTTTTTACAATGCTCAGATGTAATCAGTGAATGCAGAACAAGAAATAGAAATAGACCAAGAAATAGAATTCCAGAAGTTCCCTTCTGCACCTTGCTTTTTCATTCAGTAGATCAACTTGATGATCTCTCCATTTCAGCATACATAGATCCACCATTTTCTTTTAATATTTATAGAGGACTTGGCCGTAGGAAAGAGTCATTGTTTATCTAATGAATTGGCTATTGGTAGATATTTAAGCTATTTCCAGTTTTGCTTTGTAAATATTGCTATGGATATTCTTGTAAGTATATCTTTGCAAAGTCCTGCATATTTTTTAGAATGTATTCTCAAAGTAGAATTGCAATCTATATTTTAATTGTTAAGAATGTTTTAAAATGGCTCTGCAAGAAGGTTATACTAATCTATCCTCCTACACTGTTACAACTTTGGAAACACATTTTTTTAAAGAACTGCTTGCTGAACATATCATTTAGAATATACTGATAAACAAACAACAAAAAAGAACAAAATGAAAATTATCAGCCATCGTATTACCTTAAAATAGTGTTGTTTTTATAAACATATGAACATTTTTCCTGAGGTTCAAATTAGGAGGAAAAAGGTGGATTTGCAAGGGCCTAGTGAAGACACAGACCTGCCTGAGGAGACAAGCTCAGCTAGAAGAGAAAGCTAATCTCTTTCAGTTTAGCACCAAAACATTTCCACTGCATCGTTTTGGCAGCCCCTGAGGCCTCCCCTCTCTCTTCAGAGTGACATACATGTGGCTTGGGAAGAAAGAGCAACAGTACTGTGATCCACAAGAGGCCCAGGTAGCTGGCTAAACAGACAATGGGGCTTGTTATGCTCCCTGTGCAAGTGACAGGCTTTACAGGATCCATTCATTAGAGTCCAGAGTCTCTGATAAAGAAATAGATCCTATGTACTGTCACTGAGAAGCAAACTCCTTTCTTTAGTCCTCCATGCATTTCTCATTGCTGACAATCAGTGAATAACATCTCCATATAGAAGGGAGGAAAATGTTCATGAAAACAGTCTTCATGAAGAATGCGATGTCACGACAGGAAACACTCCCACTGTATCCATCTCCCTCTCCCTTGCTGTTGGTTCAGGTTCTGCCTGTGGCACCTATTTCTAAGCAAACGACCTGAACCATTCCAATGGAGGTACTGTTTCTTTACCCACTACCTCCTGCCTTGGGATTCCTGGCAAAAGAACCAAGCACCATGAATATTTTCTGAGCTGAACGGGGTCTTAGAGAACATATATTGCAGGGATTCCCCAAAATCTCAAAATTAGCTGTGGGTCATGTTTAAACAATTGCTTCTCCAACATCAGCTTCTGTAGATACATACTAGATGCCTCCCTCTAACACCAACATACCTTCATCCATCCTAGATGATAATTTACATCCCAGATGTTCCTTCTCCCCTGGACTAGAATCTCCATCAATGTTTATCGGGTTGATAGCCAAAATCTCAGAGCCTAAAGTAGTTTCTGCCTGAAAACTGCTATCTTTTAAAAATCTGCTGATTAAATAAATAAAAGAACTAACCTAACTTTACTCTTTCAGAGGTCCTCAAACTTTTTAAACAGGGCGCCAGTTCACTGTCCCTCAGACCGTTGGAGGGCCAGACTGCGGGCCTGGGATGAGTCGGCTGCTAAGCAGGACAGGCAGCGGTGGCAAAAACACCCGGCAGGCCGGATACATGTTTTCTGCGGGCCACATGAGGCTGTAGTTTCATATAATACGAAATCCATTACTTCTCTTATTCACAAACTTTATGAATGATCACAACCTACTCTAGTTTACTGTTTTTGTCACCTGTTTGGTATTTAACCACTATTGTTTCAGGCAGTATGTTAGCTATTCTTGTAGTACTCATATAAGCTCTAAGAGGAGTTTAGAAACACATCAATCAGGCCAGACTAGATGCAGTAAACGGAGAGTAGAAATGCCATTCAGGTGGTCAATGGAGTTGGATTCAGCTGCAGGTGTGGAGGAACTGTCAGGCAATGGGTACACAGAGGTATGAAACCTGAGTGTGGATATAACACAGGGCTTCCCAGCAGGTGTTAATGGGCAGGTTGAATGCAGTATCAGGAGGGGAAGGAATGATAAATGGAGATCCTGAGGAGCCAAGAGCAGACAGTGAGCAGACAGAGGTGAAAAACTCTAGCAGGACCCCAGATTCAGGAACAGGACTCTAGTTCTGTTAGGTCAAAAGAAAGAGCTAGGACCCTAGTCTTAGAGGAAACTGCAGTTACTCAGAACTTTCTCTTGGCTGGGATTCAAATACTGAGAATCAAGTCCTGAATGCTTTAAACCAAACAGGAATACAATGTTGAGTTTGCTCAGATCAAGGCAGAATCTCAGTTACTGGAATAGGGGTTTGCTGTACAAGACTGACTCCCAGGTCCCAGGCAGGGTTATTTTCCTGGGGTGAAAAATTCCCACCAGGCAGCATTAGAAAGTGAGCTCTAATAGCCTGCAAAGGTCCTCTAATTCTGTTTGTATAAAGACTGTACTCTAACAGGACTCACAAGGAAGTTCATGTTTCAGTTTGCGGTCATGACTCCAGCCTCACCTATCTACATTATTTTCATCATCCCTGTCTTACGCCACTCAGATTGCTATAGCAAATATCATTTGGGTAGCTTAAACAACAGACATCAGTTTCTCTCAGTTCTGGTGCTGGATGTCCAAGAATAATGAGCCAGTGCAGTCAGGTTTTGGTGAGAGCCCTCCTCCTGGCTTGGGTATTGCCACCACCTTACTGTAGCCTCAAATGGCAAAGAACAATGGAGTTCTGGTCTCTTCATCTTCTCATAAGGGCCCTGATCATCAGGGAGGCTCTACCCTCATGACGTCATCTGAACATAGTTACCTCCCAGAAGAGTAATTACCTCCAAATACTATCATATTGGGAATTAGGGCTTCAACCTGGGGTTTTTAGGATAGAGACACTCAGTCCTTAACAGGCTCCTTTTAAGATTCCTACACACTGAGCAAGAATCCCTGAGCCTACTCTCCTAAGATCAAGGAGGCAACACAAGTTTATTTACTTGACCAAGTGAGTCCATATGTTCCCAAAGTCGCATCTATCACTAGAGTTGTTTGGACTGAATTTTGTGTGGTGACAATTTGTTTCCCCTCTCTCTATAAAGAGACCATTCATGGATTCTTCCTTTTTCTCATTTTTCTGCTCCTCCACTTGCCTATGCCGACTCTCAGAATTTCTGTTGCACTATTAACTGGGACTTGTCCAATTAAAGGGCTCACAGACCTTCATATTTCATGGTTGTTCAGCAGCAACTAGATAGGCAGGCCCAAGAGAAAGTACAGTCCCTGGGACACAGGATGCATGAGCTAACAGGAAAAGATGAGCAATCAAACAAAATTGTAAGATAAATCAATAGGCTCACATTGGCCCCCTATGCCCATGAGCATCGTTTTGCTGTTGAAGACTCAGTGCTGTGATTGAAGTCAGTATTTATCTCCCTCCCTCCTGTCTATCAAAAATCTGTCTAGAATCTGGAGCCTATTTGACTCTAGTGTTTAAAGCTTTCTTAATCTCTGTGGGTCAGACTTCCAGTCCTTTCTCTAAAAGCCAGACACTGCTTTTTTCTTCAACTGACTGACCACAGGCCTGAACTATTGTGAGAGAGTTGTACCATCCATGGGGAGCTAGGTCTTGATGACTTTGAAGGTTTATTCTAATTCTGGATTTCAAAGACCCCAGGACTAAACAAGTGTTTTCTCTCCCTTCTCAAAGACTGAAAACTTTCTATATTCCTCATAACTATTTATTCAGCAAATACTTGCTGAGCATCTTTTTTTTTTTTATATTATTATATTTTATTGTTAAATTTAATGGGGTGACATTGGTTGGTAACAATCAGACAGTTTCCCAATGGACAACTCCACATTACATCACCCATGCATCGCATCTTACACCAGCAATTACGTTTATGCTTTTGGTTTCATTAATCACGGCCACCTTCCATATAATCTTAGGTAGATTCTTCCAGGTGATTTGTCCTAGGCCTCACACCGCCCTACAGCAACCACAGTCCCCAAGCTTCCATATTATGTACTTATTTTGATGTTTCTCAATATATTATGTACAAGCTACCTGACTTAGAGAGGCACATCCAACCTGTGGCCCAGAATGGCTTTGAATGAGGTGCAACAGAAAGTCTCAAAACATTATGATATTTTTGTGACTTTTTTTTAGTTCATCAACTATCGTTAGTGTTTGTTTTATGTGTGGCCCAAGAGAACTCTTCTTTCAAAGTGGCTCAGGGAATCCAAAAGGTTGACCACCACTGCTCTAGAACATAGTAACTAGAATATAGTTAAGATAAATGGCCTCTAGAATGGGATCCTGCCTTGGTCACCTACCAGCTGTGAGACATTGAGCAAAGCACTTAAGCAGTTAGAACAACACCTGGTAGAGTAAGACCTGAATACATGTTAACAGTTCAGATCACCTAGAAGTCCTGCAAAAATGCAGATTTAGAAATTTTAAGTGATGGCCTGAACCTCTCCATTTGTTGTAAGGTTAATTCTTATGTACTGAAACTTGTAAAAATCATTGAATTTTATAACTCCCCCCTGAGTTTCCTCATCCTTCTCCCCCTTACCTTACCCTTTTGAGTACTGGGTCCAAATCCTATCCTTGTTAAGAGTTCAATGTGGGTAGGGAAACTCCAAGCCACCAAGCAATTCTGAAACACCAACTGAGTGGCCTACAATTAACTCAATTCTGACACTACCCAGAGATAGCATCAGATTTCACAGCCTAAGGGCACAGTCCCATAAAAATGTTCTTCACTGAGGTGACAATCCCAAATCCAGGTGGTCACCTGTGCTTCTGACCATTAGAGGTTGCCACAGACTCTTTTTAAGTTCAATTAATTAGTTTGGAGCAGCTTATGGAACTCAGAAAATTTAATTACTCATTAGATTACTAATTTATTATTAATACAGAGGATATTAAAGGATGAAGAGATACATATGACAAGGTCCCAAACAAAGGAGCTTCTGTCCTTATGGAGCCTGGGGCCCAGCATGATGGCATATTAAAAGCATTCTGGTTTCCCAATCTGAAAGCTCTCCATATCCTGTCTCTTTGACTTTCTATGGAAGCTTTGTTACATAGGCATACTTGATTAAATCATTGGCCATTCAGCCTCCAGCTCCTCTCCTCTCCCGGGAAATCATGGGGTGGGACTGAAAGTTCCAACCCTGTATTCACATTTGGTTCTCCTGGTAACCAGCCACCATCCTAAGGTGTTTTCCAAAAGTCACCTCATTAATATAAGCCCAGTTATGATGGGAAGTAGCATGTTATGAATAAAAAAACACACATTTTACCTTTTTATATCTCTGAGTCAATTTCAGAAACTGAGGACAAGAGACCAAAATTTTAACAAAAGATGACTGCGTTGCTCAAAAAATTCCAAGGGTTTTAGGAACTGTGAGCCAGAAACTATGGAGAAAGTCCAAATAAATATTTCTTATAAATTATAGTATCAGGATGCCAGGATAGCTCCGCAGGTTGAGTGCTTGCCTTGCAACCATAGGGTCCAGGGATCGAATCCTGTCCCTGCCCATGCAAAGCCATATGCTGAACTGCAGCACAACTGTAACCGCCAGGATGACTTGGAGAGTTTTTGTCTCCCATGCAGGAGGCCCCCAGCTTGGTTCCTGCCCCATGTGGCCCCACATCCACCTGTGTGGAATAAAACTGTGTCACGATTAATGATGTACAACTGTGGATACTACTCTGGGCCCTCTCGCCTTCTCCCTTTCTCTCTCTTTCTCTCACCCTCTCTCTAACAATAAAATAAATCATAAATAAATAAATAAATAATGATATAGTACTTTTTTTTCACATCAAAACATAGATGCAGTATTTTCAACGTTTTTGGTAATGATAAATGAAGCACAGATTAAATAATATAGAATATAGCATAAAAGTACAGCTATTATTTGCTACCATAGATCAGACATTGCTTTATAGCATGTATCTCTCTTAGTAATGTAGGTAGGATGCCCATTTTACAGATGAGGAAGCTGAGGCTTAGAGTAGTTAAAGTTGTACACAATTTCCCAGATGTTAAGTGGCACAGCCATGATTTGAAAGTACAACTATTTCCAAATTCTAGGCACCTTATCAGTATGTTTGTTTTTACCTTTCCTAGGATTTGTAGTTGAGTTTCACTTCTACTGAAAAACATGCTGATAATGTCCCCCTGGGAGAGGATTTTCTGACATCAAGAGGTAAGTAGGAAAATTTTCTCATTATCTATTTTCTTCATCAGTGTTATATTTATGATCAATATTTTTTACAACAGTGCAGGCAGTTTTGGAAAGAATTCCACAGTGAACTCTTAACAAGAAAAGTTGCCAAAGTAGAAAGTCCTGTGTCTGTATATCTCACTTCATTTCTTTGATCAGTTATTTCTGGTCCCCTTACATGAATAGTGAAGTCTTACAAAGCATGTAACAATTCATCTTTCCTTCCCTGCTCATTTGTCTCTCCTCTAACCCTACTTTGTCCTATTCAACAGGTATCCATGTAGTAGGAATAAGTGGTGAACAAGACAGTTATTCCCTGCCATAGTGGCACTTAATTTTAATGAGGAAATGGAGATAAAAATTAGGAAGAAATGCAGTATCATAACTGATTTTCATAAATGCTAAGAAGGATGCAATAGGATTTATTTAAAGAAACACTAAAGAAATTAAAATAAATAAATAAACTTTGTCTGAAAATAAAAAGGTGTTCAGAGATTTTGGGGTCCATTTCTAACTGCTAAGCTGCTTATGTGCTATTAATAAATACCTAAACATATAATTCTGTAATGTTTCTTCATAGATATTTAATGTGCATCTAAGTCCTTGGATTGACAATTGTGAATATCTCATCTGAAGCAATGGTAGGGGCTTTGAAAATATGATGCCTTCTAAAATTAATTTCCATGACAGTCAAAGTAGGTAAACTTCCTCTTATTTAGAATGTTTGCTGAGATGTTGACATCCTTACCTTTTCTTCTTAAAATAATTATAAAATCTTCCCACTAATGACATTCCTTATGGAAAGAACTCCCGAAGAGTCCTTTTGAGATGACACACTGATCTCCTGTTGCAGAACCTTGCCTCACCACAGCCACACTTGCCTGGTCAGGGTTGGGCATCTTTCCCTCAAAACAGTCATAGCATAGACTGGTCAGTTTGCCATGAAATGGTATAGTATAAAATACAAACTGGATAAATTAGCTGTCCACTCCAAGAAATCTGAACCAGCAAACACTTAGAGAAGGAGTCCGAGATGGAAGTGTTAACGGGTCCATGAAGTAGAGTGGGAAGGGCCCTAGAGGCTTCTGAGAACATCATGTAATGAGGACATAGGTGCTACCAGTAAGCAAATACTATGAGAAGAAAGATAGGAAGTAAAAGAGAATAAAGCCAGTCTTTAGTAAATTAAGAAAAACGAAAGAGAAGTAGAGATCTAGAGAATATCTCAATTATATAAATATCTACCAGTGCCTGCTGCCACAGTCCTCAGAACTTTGCACTGGTTTTGATCTGGGAGAGGCTGAATGAGCACTTGGCTGGCATGTCAGAATGGAATTCAAGAATCAAGTGAAGACTAGGCTAGATAAACATTTTAGGTGTTTCCTAACTAAGAGAATTTATAATCAAGACCTCAAATCATCTACACCCACACAGCTTACTGTCTATATCAACATGACTTTACTATTCTAAGAAACTTGCCCAGGAAGATAAACATTTCAAATAATTGCATTGTTTAGTCCAAGTTCTTAAAGAATTATTTAAATAAACATCAAATGGTTAAAGTCTTCCATGGCATCAAGTAATAATTGACTCCCCAAGACGGTCCCAATCAAAGTGTTCACCGATCCTAAACAATTATCTCAGAATCCCTATCCAATCTCAAAACATTTCATTAAAAGATTCCAAAACCTCATAAAAATCCTAACTTAATCCTCCACTCTGACTTGACACAGTGCCTACCAAAATAGCATGTTCCCTTACCATATTAAAAACAAACAAACAGGCAAAACAACAAAACTCAGCTTTTTCTTTTCAACAGTTGCTTAATCTTTTAATTTCAAGTGTTAATATGTGGAAGACCAGGTTGGCCAAAGCAAAAGCTACCCGCATGTAACTTCCAGAATCTGAAAGCCTTAAAACTTTACTTCATTTGCATTATACATTGTAAGACTGTCAAGTGGCCTGACTTAATCAGCAATTTTTCCCTCCTCCCACTCACCCCTGTTTATTCTTTTTCCATCATTCTTATGCCATATCACTTTTCTCACTCCTCTTTGAAAATGGAGGCACTTCTGCCCCCGTTTTATTTTCTACAGATCTGTCTCTGAACTTTCCTAAAGTGAGCCTCTTCTCCAGCTCCGTAAATCTATCTCTATTTTACTTTTGCTCCAAATTGTAAATAGGTGAAATCTGTAATAAATCAAACCTGTTAAAATTTCTTCCAGATTATACTGACATCAGGCTGTGATGCCTGGTAAAGACTTGATATCTGTGTGTGTGTGTGTGTGTGTGTGTGTGTGTGCGCGCGCGTGTGTGCGCACGCGCACACACACACAATGTCAAAAGAGAAACTCAAACGAACACATAAAATGTCCATCAACATCAGCCCTTTAGTTAAAATAGCAACTATATTTAAAAAATAAAAGATAAATTCAGGTCCATATTTCAGAAGTAGTGAATGAGGACCTCTTTATTTCCAATGCAATAGAAATGCAAAGAGGAGGAAATCAATGCAAACCAGTATGTCTTGGATCAGCACATTTTAAAACAAAATGTACCTTTGTATCTAAAAATCTGAGAGCCATGAATATTTAACAGAGAGAGAAAAGAATGATTTTGTCAGCATGTAAAGCAAATCCCAGGGAAGCTTAAATTCTGCTGCCTTCTCTGCTCAGTAAACAAAATGAGTCATTCAGGGAAAGAAAAGGAAAGGAGGTAAGGACTGCAGGGAGGCTGAGAGGGGACTTCTGAATCTGGGGAAGGGATAGACTCAAAAATAGTAGTGAAGGGGACAAAATGGTGAAGTTTAAGGCCAGCCAGTGGTCATGAGCTCTCTTGCTTGGAACAGAGCCAGCTAGACACAGCCCGTGAAGAGAATTTTCAAAATCCTGCCAGTCCTTGAAGCCAAAGGAAGCAGGGAATGGCTATTGTAAAGGGGTCTACTCCAGCATAAAAGTCCTGTCCAGTTCATCTCTTCAAGGCATTCTTTCCTCATCCTTAAAGGGTAATAATACTAACTCCCTGCTTTAGAAGAATATCTTAGAGATAAGTTAGGTACATCAGCATCAGACAAAATCCATGCTAAATATTTGATGGCTGTGTTTGAAGCCACACCAGGGAATATTTGAGCAGCTTACCAGCTTCGTAGGGGGAAGAGACTTTATGTGGCATAATTCAGGATTTTCATTATTAGCCCAACCCCTGTCATTATGGCTCAAATAATGCTCCCAGGAGCTCATCTGAAAACCAGAAAACAACATTCTGAAGGCTAATGATGTATTGATTCTTTGGCTATGAAGGCTGCACAAGAGAAAAGTGCTGATCAGTGGGCTGGGATGGTGTGAGTGGGTGTGTGGCTGCATTAAGCAATACCAATCAACACGTTCAGCTGCTTCTTCAGGCTTGTTTTCTCCCCCCATAACTTTTAACAGATACATTTTGCAAGAGGCAGCAATCATGTTCTGTGAAATGAACTTTGAACTGGGTGTCAAAACCATCACTGTTATCCAAACTGTTCCATGAGCACCACTCATAAAATTCAGCAAGCCACTTCTAATTCTTTTATATTTTTAGAGTGTCTATTTTTTAGTCTGTAGAAAGAAAAAAACACCATGCCTTTTCTATAGTTGTTTGTATGATAGAAGGAGGAGGGAAGAGACCATTATAAAGTACATATATCATTACTCTGTATGTTTTTCCTAACCACTCTGAATTTAGAGACTATATTTCAAGGTTATAAGCTTCGAGTATAAGCTGGAGGCTGTCACAGCCTGAAACAACCATTAACTAATTAAGCGAGAGCAAATCAGGTTGTCAAAAACCTATAAAACTAAGTCCTAGTAAATTATAAGATTTTTTTTTTTTAATTTAAGCATTATAGGTACACAGCAACCCCATCACTTCAAGGCCAGGCATGCTTAGCATAGGTAGCGGGATGGCTTAGCAGGTTAAGCACTCACTTTGCAGCCCCAGGGTCCAAGGACCTATGTGGACCCATATGCTGAACTGGGGTGTGTCCCCCAGTTTGGTTCTTGCCAGGGCGAGCTTCCCATGTGGGGAGCCCTCTGGTTCAGTGCCCAGCTCACAGGGGCATGCCCCCCAGCCTGGCTCCCGCCTTGTGTGGCCCCTGCCCACCTGTGTGGAATGAAACCATGTTGAAAACTGATGATGTATAACTATGGAGACTGCTCTGGGCACTCCTCCTTCTCTGTCTCTGTCTCTTCCTCTCTATGTCAAAACAGTAAAATAAATCTTTTTAAAAAAAAAAGATTTCTCATTAAATACACTAGCCCTGAGGCCATCATTTCCCCTAAAGCTTGTCAGTGGTGCCTTAGTTTTGCATGAAAATGAAGGTATTCAGAGAAAACAATAAGGCATCTGGGCTGCCTTCTAGGATTCTCTTGAGCCTCAATCTAGAAGCTAATATCCTTTATACAAAGGGATACTTGACATTCATCAATTATCTGCCTAACCTGACTAATTCCTCTTTATGGCTTCTTGGTGATCACACCAGAGCAGAGGTGCCATCTATATGAAGGTTGACTTTGTATCAGCTAAAATATGGGAGCCACCCAGGAGTTATAGAATATTGGATACTCAGGTCTTATCGTATTAGAGATGGAGATGATTGGCACAGGAGCGTATTTGCAAGAATTAATAAGATACATTCACTCTAGCAATGTGAATAGAATCATTCAGCAACTAGTTATACTTTCTACTCCGGACTCACACTTGAATCTGAGCACAGAGGATAAAGAGTTGAAAAGACAGGGTCCCCTCCACTCAAGTGCCTTAACATCTGGTGGGGGTTTGGAGATGTGAACAGTCTCCTAACTGTTGATGATCAATAAAATCAAAAGCATTGCATAAGATGATCATAGAAGACATTACAAAAGAGGCCATATCTGAGCTGAGACCTGAAGGATGAATGGGACTTATGAGTGTAAAAAACAGAGGAAATGTCATTCCAAGCTAGGGAAACATTATTTACAATGGCAAGAAGAGCTATAAAATAATTACTTTTTTTTTAGAAGAAGTTTGGTTATAAAGAGGCACTGCTGAGATACATGTCTGCCCTACAAAAATATCCATGATTTTATGAGTGGGGACCCCCCCAAAAAAAACCCTAATTATTTTCTGGAGGGTGGGTCCCTTATAGGCTTCTCCAGCTACTGAGTGTTCTAGGAACCCATCTGCATCCATGTAACGGCTGGCCTGGTTGTGAGTTTTATGAACTCATCTTCTCAAGCAGACATACTTGAATCTACAGCTACATATGAAACACATACACACACAAATGTAAAAACTTGCTGAGTGACTCCTGGGCATCCAACAAAGGAGAGGAAACAACAGAATCTTAGACACCATCTGGCCACAAAACCCCAACTTCAGTGCTCGGACCCTCAGTGGGGAGGAAACGCCAAACCCAGTACTTCTCCCTGAAGAGCATAAGTTTTGAACCCCATTTTGGGCACCCCAAACTTTTAAGACCTGCACCTAAGAGACAAGCTTGCAAACTATCTAGCTTTGAAGACCAACAGGGCTGGCTGTCACGAGACCCAAAGGGTGACTAGCAACCTGAAAAATGGCTCTTTACCCTTTTTCCGGGGAGGTGGGGGGGGGGGGGTCAGCTCGCTGCTGTGTTCATTTAATTTTATATTATGAAAACATAAATACGGTTTTCAATGTGAAAATAAAAGATTAAAACTTCTTGGCGTTATTTCTAAACAGAACTTGTGTCCATTTAATTTTACATAAACATGGTTTTCAATGTGCAAATATCAAAACTCTTCTTGGAGTTATTTCTAAATAGAATTGGTCTTCAATCCTAATGTAACAGAAATGCATATAATGATCAGTAGTAAATATCTCTTTGTGGGGTACATTTCCAAGCACAGAACTTTGGGGGAAAAGTTAGAACTAATCCGCGAGTCTTCTCGGGATAAACCTTGTAGCCAACGTGCTGCGGTGAGTATTCTCGGGACAAACGGGAAACGGGTCAGAGTGTGTTCTTGGACTCACCTGCCTCGGGGTGTAGGGTAAGCAGCTTATACAAGGACTCCTGGACTTTGTGCAGGAAAGGCTTGGAGGGGAGGGGCAGGCATCTAATAGGACGCACATTTGGAGGTACGAAGGCGTATGTTCCCGGGCCATCGTTCCGCCTTGCTCCAGCTCCTTGACGCCGCTTTCTTTTTCTTTATAAACCTCTAGGCTGCTTTTTTATTTTTTAAATAATTTTCTCTTCTTTGTAAATCGTTTTCCTCCCCATGGGTGTTCTCTCTGAACTCTCCCTCAGCCACAGTGGAGAGCATGCGTATCCCCCACGTGTCTGGCGCCCCTCTTTTCACACCTGCTAGACACGCTTTCCGCCCGATCCTCCCTTTTACGTCTGATGGCTCCGTTGTACGTGCAGTGCATCCTATTTACGTCTAGTTCCCAGGTGTTTGCACCTGTGCCCAGTGGACACGTGTCTCCTGGCTCTGGTGGCCGGTGGGGCTTGCGCTCCTGGGTTCCATGGGATTATAACTCAAGAAGAAAGAGTGCTTCACTAGCCACCACCTCTCAGGCACAGACCAGGTAAGGGACCCAAACGCTAAGTCTTTCTGTAAAAGTGGCCTATTATCATAGCTTATTATCACAGCTGAGCCTGGAGGGCAGGCTTCTAATGAAACAAACATCTAAGGGCTGACTCATTCTTTCAAGAGGCCTCAGGGTGGGTGCTCTCTTTGTGTTCTGGTTCTGCCTCCATCCAGAGAGTAGGTGGGTCCAGAGAGCAGGTGTCTCCGGAAGGGGAGCCTCCAAGTGCGGAGAGCAGGTGTCTCCGGAACGGGAGCCTCTAGTGCACCTGTCACGGATCTTTGCCGCTGCCACCCAGGGGCGCCCCTGGATGGCCTGGCTCGCCAGCATTGCTTGCGTTCCTGAGTCCCAGGCGACTGTAACTGTTGCTGGAGAATGGGGCTCTCCTTGGTGCGGTGTTCAGGTCCTTGGAGTCCCGAACAAAGAACTGAGCGAGACACCGAAACAGACATGAAAGAGAAGTGTATTGATAAAGAAAGTAAAAGTATACTTCCAAGAGGTGGAAGTGGGCCTGAGCGAAAGAGGTGGCCCAAAAGGTGGATTACAAAGAGCTGGGCAGATTCTATGGCCTTTCCTTGGGAAGAGAGTACGCTTTTGGGTGTAGTCTTTTGATTGACAAACCTGATTGACAGGGGCTTTATGACCTCACTTCTTTAACTGCGCATGTTCCTTCCCAGAATGCATACAGGAAAAAACAAACAAACGAACGAACAAAAACCACAGAGTGGGTGGACAAGACTTTATGGCTATTTTATTATAATTTTATTACAATGAGTCCAGGAGTCAGGCTAAGGGCAAGGTGTAATGGTTTGCATGTGCATCGTAAACCAGTTATCTCTGGTTGGGGTTTTATCTCCCTTTTTCCAGGGATGTTTTGGCAGAAAGAGTCCTCTCTAGGGGCTGGGACTGGGCAGCCCCGGAAGTGGACACAGGTGGTGCAAGGCACCATCTTGGCAGGAAGATTCATCTCCAGGGGCTGGGCCTGGGGGTCCCGGGGAGTGGGCACTATTGATTATATCGCTTCCGATGGCCATTTGTTGTACTATTGGATTTAGTACTTTCCATGGCAGTCTGATCAGGGCAGAATCTCCTGGAACGGTGGCAAAGGGTAGTAATTATCCAAGCAATGTGAACTTCATGGGAGGAGTCCCTGAGATCCCCCTGCTCTAATAGCCTACCTGCTTTTTCTCTCAAGAGATGCGATCCCCATAATTCTCTCTGGGAAGTTGAGGGGCTGAAGGTCTCTTTTTCTGTGTCTGTTTCCTGCTGCTGTGGCTGTTGCCCCTGTCTTTGGGGTTTATGGAGCTCTCCCCCTAAATAAGCTAAAAGGGAGGGATCTCAGGATCCATCCAGAAATCTCGTTCAGTTCTTCAAATGAGGTGGGTTGGAATCCTTTCTGAGTTATCAGCCGTGTTTCTAAGGTTCCTAGACAAAGAGAGAGAGACTTAATTAATACAGTTACAATAAAAAAGTATCAGTGTATGCAGCAGGCCCCTGAGCCCCAGGTGCAGGGTGTCCTGGCGAGGAAAAACTTATCTTAGCCCCTCAGGGTCTGCCTTCTATCTGGACTATTAATTCTTGAGACACTGCTTTTCCATGGTCTGAAAAGATAGTGAGACTACAATTAACAAGTAGGGAAGGAATTTCACATTAATCAAGTAGTACAGTAGACAGAAGTGTTTTATTCTAAAAAACTAGCTACCTTTAATTAAAAAGAGTGATTAGTCCAGAAACTGGAAAAACAATACAAGGGTTAAAAAGTGGGGTTTTAAAGAAAAGTGGGGGGTTTAAAGAAAAGCCTTTTCCAAGAGGGGCCTCTCCTAGCATTACGAGGGATAGAGAGACAGAGACAGAGAGAGACAAAGAGAGAGAGAGTTGACCAGCTGCCACCCCCCAGGGCTGAAACACAGTCCAGGCTTTCTGGGAAAGAGGCCTGCTTGCTTGTCCCGGGAGCTTGGGCCTAAGGCCCACAGCATGTTAGCAAGTGGAAGCCATCTTGGCATTGTCCCCTTGCCTCCCTACAGCTTTCCCCTGTCTTCCAGGCAGGAGCTGAAACACTCATTTGGAGCCCAGAGTTTTGAGGCTGCTGCCCAGAGGGGCACCTCTAAATCACGGGGCACTGGTGAGCAGTTGAGAGGCTAGGGTTGAGGTCCTATAGGACTATATATATGTGCATACTTTGATTGCTGCAGCCTGAGGGTCCGGCTTTGTTTGTTTGTTTGTTTGTCTGTCTGTTTTGAGGGAGAGACAGAAAGAAGGGGAGCACTCAGAGCAGCCTCCATAGTTGTACATCATTAGTTGTGACATGGTTTCGTTCCACACAGGTGGATGTGGGGCTGTGCGGTGTGGAACCTAACCAGGGGGCCTCCTGCATGGGAGGCAGGAAGCTTCCCCCATTACCAGTAGTGTCACAGTTTAGCATTACCACTGGAGGCCAGGAATAAAACCCGAACCTTGTGATTGTGAGGCAAGCACTCAACTGCTGAGCTATCTCAGCCTTTTCTGCTCTGGTTTTTAGTTAGCCTGAATCTAAGTGCTTACTGAGAGTCACCCCTTTGGGACATTGTAGATTTTGACATACCCTCAATTAATGGGAGCCATTCAAAATAAAATACTCTGGATGGACAATCACGAAGGTTTGAGACAACCAAGAGCTAGGGCAGGTATGAACACTAAAGTTCATTTCTTACACAAGGCTACTCCTTCAAGGCTGGGAGAGAAGGCTGTTTTATCCAATGCACAGAAACCAACAGAGTATCAAACAAAATGAAGAAACAAAGGGATATGTCCCAAACAAAAGAACAAAATAAAGCCTCAGAAACATTTTAAGATCAAGGGTAGGAGGGATGGGGGGACAGTAGATAGATTGGAGATAAATAAGACTGTCATTTCTGCAATGTAGGATGAAAGGTGACACTGAATCAGGATGGCAACAATTGGGACAATATCATGTAAGAGAGGCGTAGGTGATTGAATTAGCACAGAAGTTTGTGGTTGATGTGAAGTGGATGAGGAAGATCAAAGGACATCTTACCCATGTTTAGGCTTTTCTTAAAATGTACTCAAATGATTTCCCCACTTCCATAAGTACATTTGGTGCTTGTGTGTGCTAACTCAGTTGATACCACCACAAAGTGGCAGTCTACTGTGTTTTCAAGTTGGAAGGAATTGAAGAGCACAGAGCTTTTTCTTTAGCTTTTCTGGTCAACACCCCTTGAACTTAAATGGAATTATTGTAAGGACATTATATGTATTTGGGAGAAAAATGATACAAGGCATGAGACTTTTGTCCAACCTCTGTGGCAGAATGTGTTACCTCTGTGTGGCCTGATTCTCTTGTCAAATGAGTCCATTGACATGAGAATGCCAACTTTGAAACTGTTTTCAGGGTCCACAATATATCTCAGGAAGAAGTCAAAGTGAATGTTTTCATGTCCCTTTTGACTAGATTGACCTCTCTTTGAGTTTCTTTGTGTATTTTGAATGTGCACTAAAGAGCTGGGGTTAATGGGCTCTTAAAGAGATTGTAATGCAAAGTTATTGTGTATACACTTGCATAGAGGACTAAGGAAAAATCCCAGAGTAAAATGCGCAAAAATTAAGGCAAATAATTATTTATTTATTTATCCACTAAACAAATAAGGACTTTCAAATATTGTAATAGGTGCAGTGAGTAAAATCATAGAATTAACAAAATCTAGAAGTGCATTTTAATACTCAGTGATGAGTATTATGATGAGTATTATGATTGGAATTATGAAGCATTATAGAAGTGGATATCAGATACATTTAACCATGAATTAAGTTTTCTATTAAGCTTGGGGCTACTTATACTATTAGTAGAGGAAATAGTTGGGAAATGCACAATAAGTTTGTTTTCTAACCAATGTTTAGTAGTTACCTATGTTTCAGCTATTGAGCTTGGTTTGTAATAGTTTTAAGGTTAATCAGATACTGATCCTCCTCTCTAAGATATGGACACAAGTAACTTTGAAATTAATGAATCCATGCAAAGCACCTTAACAGAGGAATTACTATACAGAACTTGAGAAAAATGAGAAGTGAAATTCAGTTGAGTGACCGATCTATCACAAAAGGGCTTCAATGTTCAGGAAAACATCAATAAAAATAGAATAGGTTTGAGGACATAATAATAGAGAAATCAGAATTACTGGGCCTTGTTTTGAGAAGATTGGCCAATTTGCACCCAAGTCTGTTCCTTCATATTCTTTTAACATGGGATCTCAACTCTGTGCCCACTCTACAGCCTTAGTCACACCCTCCTTGTCTCTCTCCTGGGCTGCTTTACAGCAAACCACTCTGTTTGTGTTCTCTCTCAGGCTGTCTTCTGAGTTTGGATCGTGATAACAAAGAACCATAGATCAGTTGGCTTATACACAAAAGAGGCTGGACGTGAAAGATCAGGGAGCCAGCATGAGCGGGTTCTAATGAGAGTTCTCTTCTGGGTTGCAGATGGCTGCTACTTCTCATTGTGTCCTCACATGGTGGGAAGCCGCAGAAGCAAGCTCCTTTCATGATTCACGTAAGGGGCCTAATCCCGTTCATGAGAGTTCTACCCTCGTAACCTCATCTAATCCCCATCGTCTCCGAAAGGTTCCACTTCCTCATACCATCACATTGGAGAATAGGGTTTTAGCAAAGGCATTTGGTGGAGACACCAACATTTGGTCCATAACAGACCCTTTTTAAGTTTCCTGCACACTGAACTGTCATCTGGGTCTCTAGGAAAATAGGCTTCCACAATTCCGTTACTGGCGGAATATCTCTAATGTCACCTTTGACTAAAGCAAGAGTGATAGATAATCTGGTTCCAATGACCTCATTTCCCATTGTTTCACCCTTACAAACATGTTTCAACTATCTAAAACTTTTTCCTTATTTTTCTCTAAATTGCTGTTTTAAACTATATATATATATATATATATATATATATATATATATATATATATATATATACACATTTTTTTAATTATACTGAGTCTTCTACCTAATTGGCCCTTTATTCTTTGTGAACTAAGACATACCTATTTACTCTTATGAGACACAGCTTAATTATGCCTTTTTCTATGGTGTAGTCTCCAAGTTTTAGTTTTACTTTCATTCCTGTTTCTGTTATTCTACTTTTCACTTTGTTTTGGGGTTATTTCTTTATGGACCTCTGCTAAACTATAAGTTCTTAGAAAGGGGAACCATGCCTATATTTTGTATAATATTTAAAACAATGTCTTCATTTTAATTTAGTTATTTGATATTCTAACATCTGTGTATTACTTGTAAAATAATAGTTCATAGACCTTCAGTGTCACCAGTTATACCTCTGCTATAGTGAATTGTCAAAATATATATTACTGAATGACTTGTAGGAAAAGTGTAATGGTAAGTTAGGACTCAGTTCATCCTCTCGTTCCATTACATATTCTCTGTGTAATTTTACACAACTTTCTTGACTTGTCCAAGGTTTAAGTTCATTAACTACAAAATAAGGATAATAATGCTTAGCTTATTGTGAGGATTAAGTGAAACAATGATTGTAAAGTACTTGACTCAATTCCTGGTATACCTTATGGTCATAATAAATTATTTCAATTAAAACTATTGCTATTAATTACTGTTTTAACCAGAGCAAGTCTCATCTTCCATAAACATTTATTTCTCCAGATCTTAAATTAAAAAACAACAACAACAACAACTGGAAATAAATTTTCTATCTTGTTCTCCCTATAAGATTTTAGTAATTATCCTATTAAAATTATATATTAGATAATTTAGTAATTATCTGATTAAAACACAATAAATTTATTGTGTTTTTAAAACACAATAAACCATAAAATCGTTAGTAGTGATTATTATACTTCTCCGAACTTTAGGTCACTTGGAAGAAATGAGGATGTGGTTGTAAATTCTCTGTGACTAACATGAAAACTGTGTGTAAGAACTCAGAATGTTGTTATCTTTGATTCTGTGTCACCCAAGGTTAAGAACTGTAGGTAAGATTAATACAGTCAAAAGCTTCCTGTTAATCATGGCTCACATTATAAATCAGTTATTGCATTTTCTCCTGTCCCAGTAACTGCCTAATGTAGGTAGACTTATTAGATGCTGTTCTGCCTCAAACTACACATTTGTACCATCATAATTAGTGAGGCCTGAACTGATAAGA
Source organism: Craseonycteris thonglongyai (assembly GCA_004027555.1). Taxonomy (NCBI): domain Eukaryota; kingdom Metazoa; phylum Chordata; class Mammalia; order Chiroptera; family Craseonycteridae; genus Craseonycteris; species Craseonycteris thonglongyai. The sequence continues at coordinate 1,870 of PVKE010027737.1, read as the reverse complement.
TGATTAAGGGGTATTTCTATCAAGATTTTGTCATTCAAGATTTAAAAGCAACCAGTTCTTAATATCTTGCCCAGGTCATTGTAAAATATTTAATAACACTGGTATAGACAAAGGAGCGCTTATTTTTATTTTACCAATAACTATTCAGGATTCTTAAACATTTAACCAAAATACTAATTGTTAAAATATTAAACCATAAATATCTACTCAGAATCTCTGCTTCCCACAAGACCTATAGCAGTTGGTGAAATAATGGAAATTTCTTCCATGAAAGCTTTGCGAGCCAATGTGGTCCACATAATTTCTTCTTATTCCTATTAAACCCACAGAGCATTTTAATTGGTTTCTCTCTTAACTGCATGCCTTGCAATACAATGGGATCTTCTCTAAGTATGTATTCAGCTAGATGATTTACTAAGCAAAACAACTTAAAAATTACAAGCCCCAGTTTACTGTGAAATGAACATAATGATCTTACCATGCCTATGCCAGGAAACTTTGTATAGTTCAAGTGATAAATTTAGATGTGAAAATACTTCTTTAAATGAAAATAGTTATTTAGACTTAAATGTTGATATCTGTGATTAAAAAAAAAAAGTTTAGCATTTCTTGTTTTATACACTCTTTAAAAACTCTTAAGTCTTCCCACAACCTTACTGATCATTTTTAGGGATGATAGTTCTGAAATCCACCTCTGTACCTCCTATTGCTCTTCATGATCTTGACATTCATCTACTACGATGTTGCATAATCTAAAATTTATCAGATTTAATATCTTTGGATGTTCGCTCACCATTTTCTTTCCATATGTGTGTTCTTTATTCTTTCCTTCCATCAGTGAGTGGTACGCACAACCACCTGGTTGCCACAGTCATAACCAGACAGGTGTTCTTGATTTCTCCTTCATCCTTACTCCATGTGGTCAACTGTCCACTCACTCTGGTCAAACACCCTCAAGTCAGACTATTCTTCCAGTCCTGGATTATTTAAAGATTCTTATGGAATCTTAAAACAATTTTAAAGAACATTTAAAGAATCACTGTACCAGTCTCTTACCTGGTGTTTCTATGCTGACATGGCCTTCTCCAGCATATTCCCCATACTGCCATGGAGACACTTGTAAATAAAACACTAAGCCTACTCCTGCCTAATGCCTATAAATAACAACCACTGTTACCAAGACAATCTCCAAACACAAGGCAGCATGATTTACAAATCTTTTAGAACAGCTCTTTTTACATGTAATGTGCATACACATTAACCGGGCATCTTATTAGACTAAAGTTTCTGATCCAGTGTGTTCTGGGTGCAGGTCCCGGACTAGGGTGAGTTGAGTGAGACACCTCAGGTGAATCATTTCAGGAGGTGCTCACTGTTAAGGCAGTTTTAGTGCTAATCCTGTACGTTGCATGAGTCGGAGAGCAAGTGCCTCCTTAAATTCTGTGCCTTAGACGCTGCACATGTCAAACTCCCAGGGAACGCTGATGCTCTTGTTCTAGGACCCACCACACGCTGAGAAGCAAATCTTGAGTGATCACTACTCATCTGCCCATCTTCATTTCCATGGATTTCTCATTTCAACCCCTACCCTATAGCCATACTATATAATTTATCTTATTTCTTTTCTTTCTGGGTACATGTTATTTCTTCTTGAAATGGTGTGTACCTTTCATCTTCTTTGTCTCTCTAACCTCAACATGTTCTTAGACACTGCTTTTTCCAGGATGCCTTCTCTGACTTTGACAAATGGTTTAGATGCCTATCCTTTCTCCTCCTACAGCCCCATTTATATCTTTAGCATTTATTTGTTACGAGTATGATATTATGTTTAGTTGTCCATCACTACAAACATATTTTGTGAATGAGAACA